>CAUYTI010066393.1:0-13123 GCA_963575145.1 Galago senegalensis | reverse complement strand
GGAGGTTGCTGTGAGCTGTAATGCCACAGCACTCTACCCAGGGGGACAGCTTGAGGCTCTGTCTCAAAAAAAAAAAAAATAGTTGGGTGTTGTGGTGGGTGCCTATAGTCCCAGCTACTCGGGAGGCTGAGGCAAGAGAATCGCTTGAGCCCAAGAGTTTGAGGTTATTGTGAGTTAAGATGCCATGGCACTCTACTGAGAGTGACAAAGTGAGACTCTGTCTCAAACAAAAAAAAAAGAAAAAAAATTAGATCAAAGCACCAAAAGGCAGAAGGAGAAAAAAGCAGAACTATAAAAGGCAAAAAAGAAGATATTAGAATGAGACCAGCTATATGAAAGATCATTAAAATTTTAAATAGAATAAATTCTATCAAAGTAACAAAGAAGGCTCAGCACCTGTGGCTCAAGTGGCTAAGGTACCAGCCACATACACCTAAGGTGGCAGGTTCGAATCCAGCCCAGGCCCACCAAACAACAATGATGGCTGCAACCAAAAAATAGCTGAGCATTGTGGCGGGTGTCTGTTGTCCTAGCTACTTGGGAGGCTGAGGCAGGAGACTCGCCTGAGCCCAGGAGTTGGAGGTTGCTGTGAGCTGTGATGCCACAGCACTCTACCCAGGGGGATAGCTTGAGGCTCTGTCTCAAAAAAAAAGTAACAAAGAAGCTCAGATTGCATTTTAAAAATTATAAGCTTTTTATAAGACATATATCTAAATGGAAAACATAAAGATATTAAAAATTTGACCAGCCATACCAAGGAGCATTAAACAGACTAAATACATAAACAGACCAAATTCTATTAAAATACAAAGAATGCTGGGTGGCACCTGTGGCTCAGTGGGTAGGGCACAGGCCCCATATAACAAGGGTGGTGGGTTCAAACTCGGCCCCAGCCAAACAGCAACAAAAAAATAGCCGGGTGTGGCTCGGCGCCTGTGGCTCAAGCGGCTAAGGCGCCAGCCACACACACCTAAGGTGGCGGGTTCGAATCCCCAGCCTGGGCCCGCCAAACAACAATGATGGCTGCAACCAAAAAATGGCCAGGCGTTGTGGTGGCCGCCTGTAGTCCCAGCTACTTGGGAGGCTGAGGCAGGAGACTCGCTTGAGCCCAGGAGTTGGAGGTTGCTGTGAGCTGTAATGCCATGGCACTCAACCCAGGGGGATAGCTTGAGGGTCTGTCTCAAAAAAAATATATATATAGCCGGGCGTTGCGGCAGGTGCCTGTGGTCCCAGCTACTAAGGAGGCTGAGGCAAGAGAATCACCTAAGCCCAGGAGTTGGAGGTTGCTGTGAGCTATGTGACGCCACGGCACTCTACGGAGGGCAATAAAGTGAAACTCTGTCTCTAAAATAAATAAATAAATAATACAACAAATCCTATATTGCATTAAAAAGGTTATGCTTTTTACATCAAGTACATCCACACCAAAATTTTACAAGAGGGCTAAAAACACAGGAGGGATGAAGACAAGGAAAAATAAAGAAGGCAGGACCTGGAAGAGTCAAGGCAAAAAGCATTGATGGCGCCAGGCATGGTGGCTCCACCTATAATCCCAGCACTCTGGGAGGCCGAGGCAGGAAGATCCTTGAGCTTAGGACTTTGAGACCAGCCTGAGCAAGAGCCAGACACCACCCCCAACTAGAAAAAGAAAGAAAGACAACTTGGCCAGGCATTGTGGCATGCCTGTAGTCCCAGCTACTCAGGAGTCTGAGGCAAAAAATTGTTTGAGCTCAGAAGTTTGAGTTCACTGTGAGCTATGATGCCACAGCACTCTATGCAGGGCAACAGAGTGAGACTTTGTCTCAAAAAAAATAAATAAAAAATAAAAGCATTAATGGAACTAAAATAGACATTTAATATTAATTAAATAAGTTAGTAAGTTATAGTAATGATTCTTTATGAATTCAACAGCATAGCTTTGAAATCACAAAGCAAAACTGTTAGAAATACTAGGATTTAGTAAGAGAGTGAAAAATAATGAGAGACATTAAATTTGTTTTTGGTATTTTTTCTGAGACAAGGTCTCAGGTTAGAGTGCAGGGGTGTCATCCTAGCTTACCACAATCTCACACTCCTGGCCTAAAACAATCTTCCTGCCTTGGTCTCCCAAGATGCTGAGATTACAGATGTGAGCCACCATGCCAGTCCAGATTCATTTCTTAAAAGTATGATGGCAGGGGAAACTTGCCTTTAGCGACACCAAAATTTATTGCAAAGGTAGAATAATTAAATTGACATAGGGGCTTGGTGCCTGTAGTACAGTGGTTATGGTGCCAGCCATACACATAGGCTGGTGGGTTCGAACCCAGCCTGGGCCTGCTAAACAACAATGACAACTGCAACAAAAAATAGCCAGGCATTGTGGTGGGCACCTGTAGTCCCAGCTACTTGGGAGGCTGAGGCAAGAGAATCACTTGAGTCCAAAACTCGAAGGTTGTGAGCTGTGACACCATGGCACTCTACTGAGGGCCACATAGTGAGACTCAGTCTCAAATAAATAAATAAATAAATTGACATAGGAATAAGGAATGAAACAAACTGGCTCAGCGCCCATAGCACAGTGGTCATGGCACCAGCCACATACGCCGAAGTTCGTGGGTTCAAACCTGACCTGGGCCTGCTAAACAAGGAGAACTACAACAAAAAATAGCCAGGTGTTAATCACAGGCAGCTGTAGTCCCAGCTACTGGGGAGGCTGAGGCAAGAGAATCGCCTAAGCCCACGAGTTGGAGTTTGTTCTGAGCTGGCACTCTACTGAGGGCGATATAGTGAAACTCTATCTCAAAAAAAAAAAAAAAAAGGAATGACATAAACAATTCTAGAAACAAGTTAATTCATAGTAGGAACTTAGTATTTGATATAGATTCAATTCCAAGTTAGTAGGAGAAAGAAAGTGAAATAAAGATTAAAACATTAAATATAAAACTACAAAAATACAATAAGGAAATATAGGAGAATGTTTTTTTTTTTTGAGACAGAGTCTCAACCTGTTGCCCTGGGTAGAGTGCTATGGTGTCATGGCTCACAGCAACCTCAAACCTTTGGGCTTAAGTAATTCTCTTGCCTCAGCTTCTGAAGTAGCTGAGACTACAGGCGCCCACCACAACACCCAGCTATTTTTTGGTTGTAGTTGTCATTGTTGTTTGGCAGGCCTGGGCTGGATTCGAACCCGCCAGCTCTTGTGTATGTGGCTGGCACCCTAGCCGCTGAGCTACAGGTGCCGAGACTGGGCTATTCTTGTTGTTGTCGTTGCTGTTGTCATTGTTGTTTTAGCAGGTGCGGGCTAGGTTTGAACCTGCCAGCCTCGGTGTATGTAGCCAGCACCCTACCCACTGAGCTAGGAGAATATTTTTGTAATTTTGGTGTGGGGAAGATTCCCCTATCCAAGACACTATCCAGAAGCCATAAAGATGAGATTTTTACATTTGGCCACAGAAAAGGATGTAGCTTCTGTTCAATGGGAGATACCGGATGTAAAATGAAGATGTTAAGATGATTGTCTAGGAAAAGCACATAATGATGAAAACAATAACAAGAGGCAATAGTAATATAGGTCTTATTCTATGTTGGGAATGGTTCTAAGCGTTTACATGAATTTTCTAATTACTATTGGTAGTTAGTATTATTATTACTTTTTATAGATGGGAAACTGAGGCCTTAGAGTTCATATTTGTACTAAAAGGGTTATATCTGGCCTGAGGATTTGTCGTATGGGTTGGTCAGCCCCCTTTCTCTGGCCCTAGCACTCCCTGGGCCTGTGAACCAAGTTAGCTGATAAGAATCTTTTTTGGCTTTGGAGCTAGAGAAACCTGCAGGATGTGATCTGCAGTTTCCCATGGCACCCAAGAAAACCTGCAGAAGGGCAGGATTGAGGCCGCAGAGGAGCAGAGGTGAAAGGCAGTGGGGGTAAAGGTTTGATGTTATTGTTTGGGGTCCCTGGATCCAGGCCAGCTGGAGTTGAGATCTACTCTTGGACTTCCAATTGTGAGCCAATGAGTGACCTATTTTCTTAAGCTAATGAGGATGGTCCCATCAGAAACCCAACGTCCTAACTAGAATACTACAAGACTCCACCTGCTAATTAATGAGAAACACAAACAAATCGATACAGCACAAGGGACAAAGCATGTAAGCAGAGGCGCAGTGTAGACGCCTGTCAGGCTCCAGGCCTCTGTCCGGAGGCCCTGGTACTGGTTTTACTGGCCGTCTCTGAGGTCTTCCCACTGCTAAGACAGTGAGCACCCAGCAACTATCTAAGTGCAGATGGTTCTTCCTGGGATCACTTGCATCTTATTAGTTGGGCCTCTTACTTGCTTCTCTGAAATAATCTTTGAACACAGAAAAGATGAGAAATCACTAGTGACACATTGTTTCTGAAATATTAAGGAACCAAGAAAGCTTGCCCCTGCGTGTGGCTTTGTGAGCACGTGTGGGTGTGGGGTGCAGCGTGCCCTGGGCCGGGTTGGGGTCCCTCGCTGGCTCCTTCTCTGGTCTGCGGCTGCCCTCCCACGTGGCTCCGCAGAGCTCTAAGGAAGGCGCCCACTCCTTGAGGCACGATTTTCCTTCCTTAATGCAGAGCTGCTTTGGAATAGAATCAATTGCAGAGTTTTATTTTATTCCCCTCTGTAAGTCAGATGACACCTCTCTGTGGTTAGAGAAGAGTCCCTCTCTGGACGAGGGCTTGATTTAGAACAGAGAAGTGTGTTGCCACAGGTATGGGGCACAGTTAGGGACTGTGTCCCTGAGGACCTACCCTGTGCTCAGCATTGTGAGGATTGAGAAGGAGAAAGAAATGCTGCCACAGGGAAGCAGCGGTGGCTTTGGGACTCACGTGAGGCTGAGGGGGGGGAGGATGGCAGAGCTTGCTGGGAAATGAACTCATCAAAAGCATATTTTGGACACTTGTTCCTTTGGGGCAAGAAGGAAGAAATTTAAGATGGGTGCAGATGTATGAAGTTGGATAATTGAGTTTGAGAACTCATTCCTAGAAAAAAATGCTATATACCTCACTGCTGACTATCACTACGGTCACCTTCCAAGGACTTCCCTGTGGGAAGCTGTGCACCGACGCCAGTGCCTAGCCCGCCCTTCAAAGCCATTTCGGGATTCTTTTTCTGGAATAGCCATTTGTAGGATACTAGTACTAATCTGAATTTATTTATTTACTTATTTATTTTTTTAGAGACAGAGTCTCACTTTGTCACCCTTGGTGGAGTGCTGTGGTGTCACACAGTGCACAGCAACCCCCAACTCCTGGGCTTAGGCGATTTTCTTGCCTCAGCCTTCTGAGTAGCTGGGACTACAGGCACCCACCACAACACCTGGCTATTTTTTTGTTGCAGTTTGGCTGGGGCCAGGTTTGAACCCACCACCCTCGGTTCATGGGGCTGGTGCCCTACTAACTGAGCCAAGGCTCTACCCATCAACCTGAATTTAAAACAGATTCCCTTTGTCTCTTTAAACATAACATGCTGGACTACAAGCAGGGGCAATTCATTACCAAGGAACATCTGTAATGCCCAGTTCTAGTAAAAGAAGCCAGGGCTCCTTGGAAAACTGTTATTGCAGGAATGGGGCAGAAGAATTTCAAAGGCTACCAGGCAAGTTGAAAGGGTACATGGCCCTTTCCTGTGCCCTTTTAAGGCTGATGCAGTGCTTTAAGGGAGGAACACAGAAGTATAAAGTGAGTTTCCATAAAACCCAGGGAAGAGATTATAAAACTCTTCTTTGGATCTGGTCTGGAGTCACAGCTAAAGGAAGAAAAAAAAAACACAACAAACAACAAATTTTAAAAGGTTACTGCTGATAAAACTCAGGATAACTTTAGCATTAGAAAAATAGAACCACAGCTCGGCACCTGTAGCTCAGCAGCTAGCCAGCCACATACACCAGAGCCAGCAGGTTTGAATCCAGCCTGGGCCTCCCAAACAACGACAACTACAACCAAAAAATAGCTGGGCATTGTGGTAGGCGCTTGTAGTCCCAGGTACTTGGGTATCTGAGACAAGAAAATTGCTTAAGCCCAAGAGTTTGAGATTGCTGTGAGCTGTGATGCCATGGCATTCAACCCAGGACAACGGCTAGAGGCTTTGTCTCCAATAAAAAAAGGAAAAAAAAAAATAAAAGAAAAATAGAACCAGGGCGGTGCCTGTGGCTCAAAGGAGTAGGGCACCAGCCCCATATGCTGGAGGTGGCGGGTTCAAACCCAGCCCTGGCCAAAAGCTGCAAAAAAAAAAAAAAAGGAGAACCAACATATGAAAAACAGAAGTTTCAATAAATAAATAAAATAGAGAAAATAGAACCACAATAGATTGAAACACGTTGAACATAAAAAAACTCCATGAGTTCAAATGATACTAACAAAAAACAAAAAAAAAAAAACCCTTTCTAGTTAATTTAGATGTGCTTAGGAAATCAATTCATTATCCTGGTATCCATAAAGGGAAGGAATCCTGGATTTGTCCTGCCTTTCCAAACATGAGGTGGATGTTTCCCTGTAGAAGAAGCATGGCTAATATATGACAGAGGAACCAAGACATTAGAATACTACGTAACACCATTTAGTAACCCCTAATGAAATCCCCATTCCAGGCAATGATTGTCAGTGTCTGCTGCAACTGTCGGGTGAAACTCCAATAGGGACCTTTATGACAGATGGGTCATGTCGACACATTTGAACGCACTAATCGATTTTAACATCACTAAAATCAGACAGCTATACATTTTGTGCCTCTTGAATAAAAACAAAAGAAGTTCACAGAATCACCCATATAGTATTCTTGGAGAAAAACAAACCACCTCATTCTCATGAAGCTTCTAGGTTTTTCTAAAAGTTTACAGAAAATATAGGGGCTGAAGGAACACAAAAGAATACCCTGAGGATATAATCTGCCACATTTAGAAAGTAAAATTCTATACAACAAATGACTACCTTGTCATTTAGTCATAGCTGAATCCAGTATGACCTTGATTACATCATGATTCAAACTAACTGTAATTAGCCAGGCGTGGAAGTGGCGCCTGTAGTCCCAGATACTTGTGAGGCTGAGGCAGGAGGATCGGTTGAGCCAGAGAGTTTGAGGTTGCTGTGAGCTACGACATCACAGCACTTTACCCAGGGTGACACAGTGAGTCTTTGTCCCAGAACAACAACAATAAAACAAGGCTGGGTGCACTGGCTCACACTTGTAATCCAAGCACTCTGGGAGACTGAGGCAGGTGCACTGCCTGAGTTCACAGGTTCAAGACCAGTGGGAGTCAGAGAAAGACCTTGTCTCTAAAAATAGCTGGCAAAAATGAATAAATAAATAAGTAAAATTTAAAAAATAAATAAAAATAGCTGGGCATTGTGGTGGGCGCCTATAGTCCCAGCTACTTGGGAGACTGAGGCAAGAGAATGGCTTGAGCCCAGGAGTCTGTGGTTGCTGTGAGTTATGATGCCACAGCACTCTGAGGGTGACAAAGTGAGACTTTATCTCAAGATTAAACATAAAAGGATGATTATTTATTTGGTTGGGTGTAGTAATGTTAAGATTTTATTTTATTTATTTATTTAGAGACAGAGTCTCTACATTGTTGCCCTGGGTAGAGTACCATGATGTTATCATAGCTCACAGCAACCTAAAACTCTTGGGCTTAAGTGTTCCTCTTGCCTCAGTTTTTCTATTTTTGGTAGAGATGGGCTCTGTGCCTAAGGCTGGTCTTAAACTCTTGGGCTCAAGCAATCTACCCACCTTGGCCTTGCAGAGTGATGGAATTACAGATGGCAAGCCACTTGTCTGGCCAATATGTTCAAAAAATATACAGGTAGCTAAATGACACACCAAAGCAGGTAGCTGAATGACACACCAAAGCACTTATGTGTCTGGGATTTGCTGAAAGAATATTCTAGTGTAACGAGAAAGAAAGTGGAGGAAAGAGGTCAAAGAGAAAGGCAGAAATGTAGAGAATTCAATGATGGCTATAATGGGACTTACTCTACTGTTCTCCTACTTTTGTGAATTTTTGAGGATTTCCATAAGAGACTTTTTTTTTGAAACAGAGTCTCTCTTTGTCGCCCTCAGTAGAGTGCTGTGGCATCATAGCTCACAGCAACTTCAGACTCTTGGGCTTACGTGATTCTTTTGCCTCAGCCTCCTAAGTAGCTGGGACTAGAGGCGGCCACCACAACATCCTGCTATTTTTTTGTCATAGCTGTCATTGTTGTTTTTAGCAGGCCCTGGCCAGGTTTGGACTGCCAACCCCTACCCAATGAGCTACAGGTGCCGGGTCCATAATATTCTTTTAAATGTTTAATCCTCTTACTTTCTCCCCTATAAGGGATTTCCTGTTACACAGCAGAATTATGCAGTTCTTGCTCTATCACAAAGTTTATCTTTGGAGATAAAGTAAACTTAGTCTTTCAGCAGAGTTTTCCAAAACCTATCAGCCACCTATCCACGCTCATACTACACATAAGGGGAAATGTGCTAGGTGGAGTCTTTGTGGCGCCCAGGACACTGGGGGTTAACAGCCTGTCCCTGCAGCTGAGCATCCCCACAGCTGCCAGCAATTAGACTGGCTGGCAGGCCCTAGGAAACTCCTGGGGCCTGATTAGGACTAATTGCTAGCCAGCATCTAAGTCCCCAGTGGATAGAAATGGAAATCCATTAGGGAGCCGCTGGGTGGGAGGCCGCCTTCCGGGACTGCGCAGATCTGCGGACAGGCGGGCACCCTGACTAGTCCCCCGCACAGGGCGAGTGCCCAGACACTCCGCTCTGCCTGGATTATGGGAAATCATACTATGAAACTCTCTCAAGGTTTCCTTTTGATCCCCAGAGAGAGTATTCTTTTCCCTGATTTTGATCTCTAACTGAACGAAGCCTGTTTCTGCCTGAAATGGAATTATGACCATTGTTTATTAGCAATAGGGGCAACGTGTCCTGGGAGCTGGCAGAGGGCAAGACTAATGCAGGCAGGAAAGCTCTGGCCAGGCCTGGGCAGAGTGGGTGGGACCTAGCCTGGCCTTTGAGTTAGGCTGGCTGTTCTGCATTCAGGAGCATTGGGGCAGAGACTCATTGCAGCTACTGAAAGACCTTCTAGGGCGGTGCCTGCGGCTCAGTGAATAGGGTGCCGGCCCCATATACCGAGGCTGGCTGGTTCAAACCTGGCCCTGGCCAAACTGCAACAAAAAAAAAATAGCCAGGCATTGTGGTGGGTGCCTGTAGTCCCAGCTACTGGGGAGGCTGAGGCAGGAGAATAGCCTAAGCCTAAGAGCTGGAGGTTGCTGTGAGCTGTGATGCCATGGCACTCTACTGAGAGCAGCAAAGTAGGGCTCAGTCTCTAAAAAAAAAACCAAAAAGAAAAAAAGGAAAAACTTTCCTTCAGATCCTGTCAGTGAGAAATTTGTGATGGGAGAGCAGAAAGGAAGGGCAGTTTTCATGGGAATTATTTCAACCAAATATATGCTGCCTTCTGAGAATAAAAGTAAGATCTGGGTCTTACTCTCAAAGAGTCCTATGGTCTATGCAAGTTCAAAAACAAAGAAGAGATTAGAGAGTATTTAAACTGCTTATGAAAACAAAGTAAAATATTGGCAGTATCAGTAGCTCAGTGACTAGGGCATCTGCCACAGCTGAGTTTGAACCCAGCCCAGGCCTGCTAGAACAACAACTGCAACAACAACAACAAAAATAGCCAGGTGTTGTGGTGGGCATCTGTAGTCCCAGCTACTTGGGAGATTGAGGCAAGAGATTGCTTGAGCCCAAGAGTTTGAGGTTGCTGTGAGCTGTGATGCCACAGCACTCTACCCAGGGTGACAGCTTGAGACTCTGTCTCAAAAAAAAAAAATAAAGAAATAAAATAAATTCAGACTGTGAATTTGTTTCTCCAGAAATAACATGCTTGTTTTTAAGAGTTGATGAAAATTAGGCAAGAGAAGAACCTTATTATTATTTCGCAGTTTAGGCAGAGACAAAGTTTCACCCCTTTTGCACTAACCAGTGCAAGAATTCTGAGTTGTATTAAAGTAAAACTATGGTGAAGTACAAAAATGATTATGATGTGTTCTTGTTATTGACCTCAAATATAATCTGTCAGTACCATGTGCTAACCAATTGTGCAACTGCAGCTCCCTCAGAAATAATCTAGAGCAACCTCTTTAAGCTTTTAAGAGCATTCATTTGCTTTACAATCAGGTTCATTGCAAATGACTTACTTATTAAAGAAGGCCTGGCATCACCAACTCATTTAAGTTGCTGTGTATATATGAAAGTAACAATTAAGCTGCATTTCTGTTAAAATATTTTGATTCATATTTTCCTGAAGGAGTACAATATTGCTCTTCAATTTAAACTTAATATGATTATCTGGGCCCGGTGGCTCATGTTTGTAATCCCAGCACTTGGGAGGCTGAGATCAAGTAGATTGCCTGAGCTTACAGGTTCAAGACCAGCCTGAGCCAGACTGAAACTTCATCTCTAAAAAATAGCTGGGGTTAGGGCGCTGGCCACGTACACTGGGCTGGTGGGTTCTATCCCAGCCTGGGTTACTAAACAACGACAACTAAAAAAAAAAAAAAAAAAAGCTGGGTGTTGTGGTGGGCACCTGTAGTCCCAGCTGGGAGCCTGAGGCAAGAGAATCACTGAGCTCAAGAGTTTGAGGTTGCTGTGAGCTATGATGCCACAGCACTGTACCAAGGTGACAAACTGAGACTGTCTCAAAAAAAAAAAACTTAATATGATTTAAAATGCCAATTACTACATTATCGACAAATCCTTAAAATTCCTAGAGGGCTTTCTTTTAGGATAAATTCTGCAGATGGGGACGGAAGATATGCTTTTTTTTTTTTGAGACAGAGTTTCACTATGTCACCCTCAGTAGAGTGCTGGGGCATCACAGCTCATAGCAACCTCAAACTCTTGGGCTTAAGAGATTCTCTTGCTTCAGCCTCCCAAGTAGCTGGCACTACAGGTGCCCACCACAATGCCTGGCTATTATATGTTGCATTTGTCATTGTTGTTTAGCTGGCTGGGGCTGGGGTTGAACCCACCAACTTCGGTGTATATGGCTGGCGCCATAACCATTGTGCTACGGGCGCTGAGCCAGAAGAGACATGTTGAAATGATTGGGATTTTGTTGCCAGTTATGTCTGTAAAGTTACTGGCGATCAAACCACTTTTTCACTTAGAAGATTGCTTGGTGGGAATGAATTCTTACATTTCTTCCATGTTGATGAACTAGGGTGAGGTCACACAGGAAGTAGAAAAGGAGAGGTAAAGTTCAGAGACTGCTTAGAAAGCCATCAAGAGAATTTAGCTTATTAGTTACTGGCAAATTTACTTTTAAAAAATACTATTTTTACCGCTCAGTACCTGTAGGTCAAGTGGCTAAGGTGCCAGCCACATATACCTGCGGTGGTGGGTTCGAGTCCAGCCTGGGCCTGCCAAACAACAATGACGGCTACAACCAAAAAATAGTTGGGGGTTGTGGCAGGCACCTGTAATCCCAGCTACTTGGGAGGCAGAGGCAGGAGACTCGCTTGAGCCCAGGAGTTGGAGGTTGCTGTGAGCTGTGATGCCATAGCACTCTACCCAGGGGGACAGCTTGAGGCTCTGTCTCAAAAAAAAAAAAAAAACCCAACTATTTTTTCAGTGTTTTCATAAAACAGGAAAGTAAGAAAACTGGTTTTACAAACCATGAAGTAAAACAAATCTCATTGTTCTAAGCTCAGAATTCATACTGACCAGATTATCTCAATTTCTAATCAATGTTCTCGGTTATTATTCTTTTGAACTTATTATTATTATTATTATTATTGAGACAGAGCCTCAAGCTGTCCCCCTGGGTAGAGTGCTGTAGCATCACAGCTCACAGCAACCTCCAACTCCTGGGCTCAAATGAGTCTCCTGCCTCAGCCTCCCAGGTAGCTGGGACCACAGGCACCCGCCACAATGTCTGGCTATTTTTTGGTTACAGCCATCATTGCTGTTTGGCAGGCACGGGCTGGATTTGAACCTGCCACCTTAGGTGTATGTGGCTGGTGCCTTAGCCACTTGAGCCACAGGCGCCAAGCCTGATCTTATTATTTTTTTCCTCAAGTGGTTTCTTTATTCTTTCTTTTTCAGTTGTATGCTTTCATTTTTTCCTTCTTTCTTTTTAATCACGTAAATTTAGAAGTAGTTGAGCTCATTTCAAACCTGGAAATCTGGGATGAGGAGCTTCCACACAGGTATCTACTATTTCAAAAGGGAAGGACAGATTTACTCATTAGTAACTAATATTCCATTCTGGAGCCAGAATACCACTCAGATTCAGTATATTTGACCACATGCTTAAGTTTCATGTAGGCAAAAAAGAACTCAAAAAACTCAGATCCTAAGAGGTCTTAATTTTAATCTTTCACATTCTTTTTTTTTTTTTTTGAGACAGAGTCTCACTTTGTCACACTTAGTAGAGTGCTGTGCTATCACAGCTCACAGCAGCCTCCAACTCCTGGGTTTAAGCAATTCTCTTGCCTGAGCCTCCTAAGTAGCTGGGACTACAGGCACCTACCACAATGCCTGGCTATTTTTGGTTGCAGTTGTCACTGTTGTTTAGCAGGCCAGGGGCCAGGCTCAAACCCACCAGCCTTGGTGTATGTGGCCAGCACTCTACTCACTGAGCTATGGGCACCAAGCCCAGTCTGATGTTTCATTTCTATAATACTATGGGTCATAGGTAATTCTGTGTTTTTGTTTTTGTTTGAGACAGAGCCTCAAGTTGTCCCCCTGGGTAGAGTGCCATGGCATTATAGCTCACAGCAACCTCCAACTCCTGGGCTCAAGTGAATCTCCTGCCTCTGCCCCCCAAGTAGCTGGGACCACAGGCGCCCGCCACAACACCTGGCTATTTTTTGGTTGCAGCCGTCATTGTTGTTTGGCGGGTCCAGGCTGGGGATTCGAACCCACCACCTTAGGTGTACGTGGCTGGCGCCATAGCCGGTTGAGCTATAGGCGCCGAGCCGGTAATTCTGTGTTTATGATGTAAAAGTCCCAATATTTCTGGTTTGAATAATCTCCAATGCAGTGAATCCATATCTGTGGAGCACCTAATACTTCACTTACAAATCTTCTTTCATTTTTCCATCACAAATACATTATTATTG
>CAUYTI010066390.1:0-13278 GCA_963575145.1 Galago senegalensis | reverse complement strand
GTCAAAGCTATTTTTTTTTTTTTTGAGACGGAGCCTCAAGCTGTCCCCCTGGGTAGAGTGCCATGGCATTACAGCTCACAGCAACCTCCAACTCCTAGGCTCAAGCAAGTCTCCTGCCTCCGCCTCCCAAGTAGCTGGGACCACAGGTGCCTGCCACAACGCCCGGCTATTTTTTTGGTTGAAGCCGTCATTGTTGTTTGGCGGGTCCGGGCTGGGGATTTGAACCCGCCACCTTAGGTGTACGTGGCTGGCACCTTAGCCGGTTGAGCTATAGGCGCCGAGCCTTGTCAAAGCTATTTATAAATAATATTATATGTGTGTGATTCTGTAATATATTTAGTCATATCTGTTTCTTCCACCCATCCCTTTTTTGTGGTTTCTTTGTTTTTAGGATCATCATGCCTCAAGTTCAAAACACAAAAAAGCCTCTTGGACCTCAGATTTCTTGTTTAGCAAGTGAATCTTATAAACAGCTGGATATGTTGCCTGACAAACTAAGAGCGAACCTACTTCCATTCCAGAAAGAGGGCATCACTTTTGCTCTCAGAAGAGATGGCAGGTAAAGTAGTTTTTAAAAAAATATGTGAAAAATGTGAAATTTCTGGCAAAGCTCTGTTCAACCCATTGTTTCCATGTATCCCTAGTGTTTTGTTTGTAGCATTGATTGTGACTAAGTTAGAAATATATTGACCCGATTCTTTTTCTAAAGAAAGTATGTTCAGTTGCTCTAAGTACTTGAGTTACCTGACAGTCTGAGCATCTCAAATATTGGCATAACTAATTTCCATTGCATTTTTATTCATTACATTTTCCAACTTAGGTCAGCAACTTCTGCTTGTGTCTTACTACTACTGCCTTCTTCTACTATCTGTGTTTCTTATTTTCAAATTTCATAATGGTTGTATGAGCTCTTCCATTAAATCTGACCATTATATGTTTTTCCATATTTTTAAGAATAGTGTTGTCCAGGTTCCTATAGTCACATGTATCATATACTTTCTCCCCAACTTTGTATTATGAAAAATTTTCAACAGAAAACAAAGTCAAAAGAATGTTAGAGTGAACACTTGGTAGATCATCACCCACAGTGTATCATTAACATTTTGCCATGCCTGCTTAATCACTAAAAAAAGGTATACACATTTTAGGAGATGGTATGTATGTATCACTTTTTGAAGTTGAATTGAATTCCAGTATCAATGTATAGTATGATGTTTGCTCAAAAGATGGCATTAATCAAATGGATGCTGATGTCACCCTGTGATGGTTATGAGTAGGACAGCCTTTTCTCTTAAAATGTGTATACATTTTTTTTTGGCACCCTCTGTGTTTATCTGTTTAACCATCCCTTTATCCTGTTATCACATCAATGTATCTTGTTATTTTCATTCATTTCAAAGTAAATTATAGACATTATTATACTTTTCCTAAATACTTAAGTATGTATATGATTAACCAAAGGTCATATTAGTTTATAGTTTTATTCTGTTGAAGTTAAATTAAATGCACAAATTTTAACAAATGAATATTTTTATATAACCCAAACTCATTGTCCTAGAAAGTTCTTTATTCTTTTTCCTGTTAAATTGTCCCCATCACTGTGAAGCATTGACTTGACTTTTTTTTTTTATTGTTTAGGATTGTGTTTGCTGTAACATTCTTTTGACTTTGTTTTATGTTGAAAATTTTTCATAATACAATATTGGGGAAAAAGTATATGATACATGTGACTATAGGAACCTGGACAATAGTATTCTTAAAAGTATGGAAAAAACGGCTTGGCACCTGAGGCTCAAGCAGCTAAGGCGCCAGCCACATACACCTAAGGTGGCAGGTTCAAATCCAGCCCTGGCCCGCCAAACAGCAATGCTGGCTGCAACCAAAAAATAGCTTGGGCATTGTGGTGGGCGTCTGTGGTTCCAGCTACTTGATTGACTGAGGCAGGAGACTCACTTGAGCCCAGGAGTTGGAGGTTGCTGTGAGCTGTGATGGTACAGCACTCTATGCAGGGGGACAGCTTGAGGCTCTGTCTCAAAAAAAAAAAAGTATGGAAAAACATATAATGGTCAGATTTAATGGAAGAGCTCATACAACCATAGGTACCCTTCACATTGATCAGTTTGAATCAAGCGGGAGATGATTCAATCCAGCCCCTACAGAACTACAGAATTTCACAGAAGTGGAAATTTCCAAGTTCCAGGAAGTTAAGTTTACAAATTCCCAAGAGCTGAGTCACCAAGGAGAGTACCCTGTTTGTGTATCCTTGTGGTCTCCTGGAGAAGACCTGTTCTCCTAGACTTCAACCCTTCTCGGGTATCCACTCTCAGTCCCAGCTACTCGGAGACTGACGCAAGAGAATTGCTTGAGCTCAGGTGTTTAAGCTTGCTGCGAGCTGTGACGCCATTGCAATCCACTGAGGATGACAAAGTGATATTCTGTCTAAAAAAAAAAAAAAAAAAAAAACAACTTTCCTTTATTTTGAATTTAGATCTTTCTTTTTTTTTAAATGAAAACATAATGTTAGTATGTTAGTAGTTGAAATTTCTTGTTATATTGATGTGAAAATGAAATTAGCAATATTGTATTGTTTCTCATCAAATTTCTTTTGCTAGACTATAAGATAATATTTTAAGGATATGTCTTATATTTGTCTTTTTTTTTTGAGATAGATTTTCACTTTGTCACCCTGGGTAGAGAGAGTACCAGGGGCATCATAGCTCAGCAGCCTCAAATTCTTAGACTCTAGTGATCCTCTCACCTCAGTCTCCTGAGTGACTGCCCCTACAGGCTCTGGCCACAACACCAGGCAATTTTTTTAGAGGCAGAGTCTCACTCTTGCTCAGGCTGGTCTTGAACTCCTTAGCTCAAGCAATCCACCTGTCTCAGCATCCCAGAATGCTAGGATTACAGGCGTGAGCCACCTTGCCCAGCTTTTAGTTTTTCTGTTTCTAGTAGAAATGGGGTCTCACTCTTGCTCAGGTTGGTCTAGGACTTCTTAGCTCAAGCAATCCACCCACCTTGGCTCCCAGAGTGCTAGAATTATAAGCTACCATGCCCAGCCTCTGATGACAAAATCTAATACCTATTCATATGCTTATTAGGTATTTGGACATTATTGTTTGTTGTCCATCTGCCTTTTTCTCATTGTTTTATAGGAACCTTTGTCAGATTTATATTCTAGATGTGAGTGTTTTGTCAGGTAAATGTATTGCAAATAGATTTTTTTAAGGCTGATTTGCCTTTTCGTTGCCTTAATGATGTCTTCTGATAAGCGGAAGTACTTAATTTTAATGGCATCCTTAATAGTCTTGTTTCAATACAATAATCAGTATTGTTTCTATGATTGGTATTTATTGGGTCCTATTTTAGAAGTCTTTGATTATTTAAAGGTCATTAAGAGAATTTTCTGTATTTTCTTTCAAAAGCTTATTTTATTTGTTTATTTAGTTATTTATTGAGACAGAGCCTTTCTCTGTGCCTGGGCTAGAGTGCCCTGGCCTCAGCCTAGCTCACAACAACCTTAAACTACTGGGCTCAAAAGTGATCTCCCTGCTTGGTCCCTGTGGCTCAAATGGCTAAGGCGCCAGCCACATACACCTAAGGTGGCCAGTTGGAATCCAGCCTGGACCCGCCAAATGACAATGACGGCTGCAACCAAAAAAAAAAAAAAAAAATAGCCGGGCGTTGTGGCAGGTGCCTGTGGTCCCAGCTACTTGGGAGGCTGAGGCAGGAGACTCGCTTGAGCCCAGGAGTTGAAGGTTGCTGTGAGCTATGAAGCCACAGCACTCTACCCAGGGGGATAGCTTGAGGCTCTGTCACAAAAAAAAAAAAAAAAAAAAGTGATCTCCCACGGTGGCCTCCCAAAGCACTGAGATTATAGGTGTGAGCCACCAAGCCTGATCTGAATTATTCTGTCCCCCTGGGTAGAGTGCTGAGACATCACAGCTCACAGCAACCTCTAACTCCTGGGCTCAAGTGAGTCTCCTACCTCAGCTTCCCAGGTAGCTGGGACCACAGGCGCCCGCCACATGGCTGCAGCCGTCATTGTTGTTTGGCAGGCCCTGGCTGGATTTGAACCTGCCACCTTAGGTGTATGTGGCTGGCACCTTAGCCACTTGAGCCACAGGCTCTCAGCCGATCTGAATTATTCTTACATTTATTTAATTTCTTTCCATTTATTTTCCTCTCAATTATTCCTTAATATATTATTTTTTTAGTGAGGTTTTATAGTTTTTACATGTATAAATAAATTCATTCCTAGGTATTTAATATTTTAGATGCTATTATAAATTGCCTTTCCCTCTTCTAGCTGTTTAAAATTTTTCTCTTCATCTGACTATGCAAATGTTTTGCTATTATGTGCCCTGGTATAGTTTTCTTTGCATTTGTTCTTCTTGATTCTGTTACCAGAATTTCTTGAGTAGGTTCTTGGCTTTGGGAATTTGAAAAATGAACCCACGGACCACAGATCAGTGGTAAGACAGGATTTATTAGACAGAAGGGTATACAGAAGGAGTTTTAAAAAGCATCAGAGCTTCTGGCAAAGGGAAAGATCCATGTCTGAAGTCACTGCCTCTGTCCTTTGTCTGGGAGTACATATAGTCTTGAGAATTACCTTTTGGCCAGGACTTGGAAGGTAGAAAAACACCTTTTCAAAGTTAATAAATGTATTAACAATTGAATGAATTCAGTTCCTCCTCTGAGGAAAGGTTGTTAGGTCTTGGCAGTTTTTGCCTCACTGTAGGAATGAGGGTGTGTGCTTCCTACTCAAGGTGGGACCACCCAAAACCTTTCAGACTGCTTTGTTTATGACCTTCTTAGAGCCCAGAGGGTGTGGCCTTGTAAGGGCAGCCGATTTGTGCCTAGAGAGGATGGTCTGATTTCTGACCTCATCTTGTAGGGAGGATTTGTAAAATTAGATCAATGGCTTGGGATTTTCCAGGTTACATCTGGGCCTATAGAAACGGGGAGGTCCCTGTTCCGCCCTGAGCGGGGGAACACTATATCAGGTTGATGTTGAGAGAAGATACCTGGGAAAACTAAGGTCTAAGAGAGCAGAGGTCTTCTCAAGGAGACCTCAAGGATATACCTGCTAGGCCCTCACCATGGTGACTCAGCTCTTAGGAATTTATAGAAACTTCAATTCCTGGGACCTGGAAACTTGCTTGCTTCTACTTCTTTAAAAGCCAGTGGTTCTGTAAAAGCCAGAGCCAAGCTTCTCCAGCTTTGTTCAAACTGACCGGTGAGAAAGGTACCTGTGGGCTGGAACTGGGGATAAAAAGAAGACTGAGCCAGTCAGGGAATGGGGCCATTTTTAATTCTTCTGTGCCATGACTTCCGACTGAAATAAAGCTCTTTCTCTTTTAAACACAGTGTTTAGGCCTTTTGGCTAAGATCAAGTGTAAACACAGTGTTTGAGGACAAGTACAGTGGCTTATGTCTGATAATCATAGCACTTGGAAGGCTGAGGCAGGTGGATTGCTAAACTCATGACCGGCCTGAGCAAGAGCAAGACCCTATCTCTAAATAGCCAGGCATTGTGGCCAGTGCCCGTAGTCCCAGCTATTCGGGAAGCTGAGACAAAAATTGATTCAGTCCAAGAGGTTGAGGTTGCTGTGAACAATGATGCCACAGCAATCTACTGAGGGCAACAAAACGAGACTCTATCTCAAAAAAACAAACAAAAGACCCCACAGTGTTTGGATGTTCATTCTCTCCACTAAGCCTCATCATCTTGCAAGAATGTCATTCATTGGTTTTTGAAAATTTTCAGTTCTGCCCATTCTTTTGCCTCCATGGACTTTAGTTATATCTATGTTAGGTTTTTTTTTCCAGTGTCTTGTATATTTCTAATCTTAATTTTTTATGTTTGGTTTTGATATTTTTTATTTGCCCCTATTCTAGTTTATTCTGTCTTTTACTGTGATATTTATTGAATTCTCTTAAGGAAGAGACTCATCACTCAATATATCCAAAACCCAAACCCACTCAATTTCTTTCTTGCCAAGCAAGAGAGAACTGCTTATTAGACATGGCTCCCTAAATAAAGCAAAGGGCAGATAATCATAATGGGTTTTGAGAAATTTGGACAGTTTAAAAAATAGGAGTGTTTAAGGATTGACTTGAGTTTTTGTTTGTAGTTTAGAGATTCACTAACTAATGTCAAAAAATTAGTCCTTTCTTGAAATTAGAGAATAGGGGCACTTTATTTTCTGTTCTTAATTTCAGATAATGTATTTTTAAGTCCTAGACTATCCAATTCAAGTCTGCCTATTTATATTGGTAATATCTAGAGGTTTTTTCCTTGTTTTGTCTCTTATTTCTGTAAATATTTAGAACATTTATATATTTGAAGTTATTTGGAGGCCAGTTTTGCTTTTTGTTGTTTTCATATATGATGTTTTATTTCCCAATATATTTGCTAATGTCTTAAATTTCATATTAATAATCAGGTAATCTTAATCTTTGGGAATCTTAAGAGACCTAAATGATGAGTAAATTCTTGTAGGGAGGATTTGTAAAATTAGATCAATGGCTTGGGATTCCAGGTTACAAAAGTAATATAAATTCAAACCTCAAATTCATTTTCAAATAGACATATTATGAATTTTGACCATTAATCTTTACCTGATGGTAGGCTTTAGGTTTCCATATTGGCTTTAAAAAATTAGGTACAGTTTTATTTAATAAAATACACAGGCTTGGGCGGCACCTGTGGCTCAGAGGAGTAGGGCGCTGGCCCCATATGCCTGGGGTGGTGGTTTCAGGCCCAGCCCCAGCCAAACTATGGGTTCTGATATACTGTATACTCCTCTGTTTTCAGACGTCTCAGTAAAGATATAGAACATTTGAATCACTCAGGGTAGTTCTCTTTCTGAATACCTCATCTTCCTAAATGAGGCAAAAACTGATCTGACATCTGTCATTAGAGTGTATTTTTTATAATTACTTGATGCATGCTTTCTCTCTTTTATTTAAGACAGTGTCTCACTATGTTGTTCTTGGTAGAGTGCCATTGCGTCACAGCTCACAGAAACTCTTGAGCTTAAATGATTTTCTTGCCTCAGCCTCCCAAGTAGCTGGGACTACAGGTGCCTGCCACAATGCCTGGCTATTTTTTGTTGTTGCTGTTGTTAAGTTGTCATTGTTTTTTAGCAGGCCCAAGCTAGGTTCCAAACCACCAGCCCTAGTGTGTTTGGCTGGCACCCTAACCACTGAGCAACAGGTGCAGAGACCATATTTTCTTTTCTTAAGTATTTTGTTTTTGAGACAGAGTCTCACTTTGTTGCCCTTGGTAGAGTGCCTTGTTGTCATAGCTCACAGCAACCTCAAACTCGTGGGCTCAAGTGATTCTCTTGTCTCAGCCTCCCAAGTAGCTGATACTACAGGTGCCTGCCACAACGCCTGGCTATTTTCAGAGACAGGGTCTCACTATGGCTCAGATCTGTCTCCAACCTGTGAGCTTAGGCAATCCACCTACCTCGACCTCCCAGAGTACTAGGATTACAGGCCTGAGCCACCACGCCTGGCCTTTTTTAACTTTTTATTTTGACATAATTTCAAACTTAGAAACAAACGACAAGACAAACATAGAATCAATTTCTCTGTATCTTTTACCTAGATTCACTAATTTTTAACATTTTGCCTCATTTACTTTATTTCCACATACATATACAGGTATATACATTAGTATTTTTATTTTTATAAACCATTTGAGAGTACATTGTATATGTCATGCTCCTTTAACCTTTAAGACTAGAGTATAGTATGTACTTTTTTTTTTTTTTTTTTGAGACAGAGTCTCACTTTGTTATCCTTGGTAGAGTGCTGTGGTGTCTTAAGCTTACAGCAACCTCAAACTCCTGGGCTTAAGTGATTCTCTTGGTTTATCCTCCAAGTAGGTGTGACTACAGGCACCTGCCACAAAGCCAGCTATTTTTAGAGATGAGGTCTCACTCTGGCTCAGGCTGATCTTGAACCTGTGAGCTCAGGCAGTCCACTCGCCTCAGCCTCCCAAGGGCTGGGATTACAGGCTTCAGCTACCTTGCCCAGCCCTTAGTATGTACTTTTTAAAAATAAAGATAATTCTCTTGGAAGTCACAAGCCAGTCTGTTGCCTGGGCTAGAGTGCAGTACCATCATCATAGCTCACTGTAACCTCAAACTCCTGGGTTAGTCAATCCTCCTTCCTCAGGCTCTGAGTAGCTAAGGCTATAGGTATGTGCTATCAGGCCCAGTTGTGTTTTCTATGTATTATAGAGACAGGGTCTTGGTATGTTGCTTAGGTTGATCTCAAAGTCCTATCCTTTAGCCATCCTCCTGCCTAGGCTGTGCAGAGTGCTAGGATATGAGCCACTGCACCTGGCTCTTTTATGCAATAGTTTAATGTATCTACATTTTGTCAATTATTCTTAATACTATGCTGTACAGCATATATTTTTTTCTTCAGCCTTAAGACTCAGTCCAGGATCACATATTGCATTTAGTGGCATATTTTTTTCCCTCTAATGTGATAAAGTTTCTTAGCCTTTCATGACATTGTTTTTTTTGAATAATATAAGCTGAGCTCATTCATAGAATGTGCCTCAATTTATTTAATCTTTCCTCAAAATAGAATTTAGACTATGCAGTAATTTTTATATTAATATAAGTGAGATTGAGGTCCTATTGTTCTGAGGGTGTTATTTAGGGACCTTTAATCTCTCTGGTGTCTCTGGACTAGTAATGTTAATTTTGGAGAATCTTTTTTTTTTTTGCAGTTTTTAGCCAGGGCTGGGTTTGAACTCACCACCTCCGGCATATGGGGCTGGTGCCCTACTTCTTTGAGCCACAGGCGCCACCTAGTAATGTTTATTTTGATTGCTTGTTGAATTTCACCACTATATAGTTACTATTTTTTCTTCTTAGATTTATTGGCTATGTAACAGGCAACTAACATGAGATATTAAGGCCATACAAATAGACTGCTCCTTATTCAATATTTCCTCTTTTGGACTTAGCATTCATAAATGATTCCTTTTCAAACCAAATTTTGTCATGATGGTTGTAAAATGATGACTTATTAATTGACATTTAACTGTAAAGAAGCTCCTACCCACTGCCCTATCAATGCCTCGGTTTCTATCTTTCACTTTCTCTCTCTCTAGCCATCCATCCAGGTTGCTACAAATGATCGGATTTCATTTTTTTTTTTTTTGTGGCTGAACAATATTCCATTACATATATATGTATATATGCCACATTTTCTTTATTTGTTTATCCATTGGTGGGCACTTAGGTTGATCTTGGGTATTGTGAATAGTACTGCAATAAACATAACATTGCAGATATCTCTTTGATATATTGAGTTCCTTTCTTCCAAATATACATGTCCCAGTAGTAGAATTGATGGATTCTTTTTAGTTTTTATGGAACCTCTGTATAAGATTTTCTAGTATGGCTATACTAATTTACATTCCACAAATAGTATATAAGGGTTCTATTTTCTCCACATTCTTACCAGCATGTGTTATTCCCTGTCTGTCTTTTTTTTTTTTTAGGATAGAAGAAACGAAACTGTCTTTAATATACAAAATTCAACCATTTTCCTATATTTCAACAATTAATAAGTGACATTGCAATTAAAAACACAATATTAGCAACAAAAGAAATGAAAAAGGCATACATTTACAAAATATGTACAAGATCTATATGACAAAAAACATAAAAGCCTGGTGAAAGCAATCAAAGAAAAACTAGATAAATGTAGAGATATTCCATATTCATGGATCCAAACAATGTTGTTAAGCTCTAAGCTCTTCCAAACTTTGTGGAAGTTTGGAATGCTTATGAATATGGAATGCTTCATGAATTTGCATGTCATCCTTATTCAAGGGACATGCTAATCTCTCTGTATTGTTCTAATTTTGGTATATGTGCTGCCTAAGAAAGCACATATTCCCTGTCTTTTTGATAAAAGCCATTTTAAATGAGTGAGATGTCATCTCATTGTGGGTTTTTTTTGCATTTCTCTGACTAGTGATATTGAGCCCTTTTTTATATGCCTGTTTGCCATTTGTGTGTCTTCTTTTAAGAAGCTTCTATTTAGGCTGCTGACCTATTTTTAAACAGATTTTGATGTTTTTTGTTCTGTTGAGTTGTTTGAGTCTCTTTTATATTCTGGTTATTAATTCCTTGTCTAATGAGAAGTTTGGAATTATTTTCTCTGTAGCAATTTAAAAAGGTCTTCCAGTGACCTTATACTAGAATCGCAAATCTATTGGGTATGAAATTTTTCAGACCTGTTTCTTTTCTAGGTATTTGGTAGCCAGTGCTCTGCTGTTTTTTACAGATTAGTCTGTTTTTTGTTCTCCTTAGATGTGGTCAATTTTTTTGTTTCACTACACATTTTTGCAACCCAGTAACAGAATTTTGTTTATTTATTTATTTTTTTTTGAGACAGAATCTCAAGCTGTCGCCCTGGGTAGAGTGCTGTAGCATCACAGCTCACAGCTGGTCTTAAGTGATTCTCTTGCCTCAGCCTCCCAAGCAGCTGGGACTACAGGCACCGGCCACAAAACCTGGCTATTTTTTGATTGTAGTTGTCATTGTTGTTTGGCAGGCCCAGGCTGGATTGGAACCAGCTGGCAGCTTAGCTGCTTGAGCTGCAGGTGCAGAGCCCAGAATTTTATTTTAAAGAAATGAGACATGAGTTACTTTTCCCTGAATATGCTGTCATCTTTTAATTTCTAGTTTAAGTTTTTCTTTTATTTCGTGAATTATATTGAAACCAGTTTTTAAATTCTTTTTTTAAAATTTGAGACAGTCTCACTTTGTTGCCCTCAGTAGAGTGCCATAAGCATCATTGCTCATTGCAGTGTCAAACTTTTGGGCTTAAGCAATCCTCTTGCCTTAGCACTCTGAGTAGCTGGGACTATTGGTGCCAGCCACAATGCTCTGCTATTTATAGAGACCAGTTCTAGCCCTTGCTCAGGCTGGTCTCCAGATCCTGAGTTTAGGCAATTCAGCTACCTCAGACTCTCAGAGTGCTAAGATTACAGGTATAAGGCATCTCACCAGCCTTTAATTTTTTTTTTTTTAGTCCAAGTCTCATTCTGTTACCCCAGGCTAGAGTGCTATGGTGTCATAGCTCATAGCAACTTCAAACTCCTGGTTAATTGATCCTCCTGCCTCAGCTTCCTGAGGAGCTGGGACTATATAGGCCAGCCATAATATCGGACTACATTTTTCTATTTTTAGTAAAGATAGGGTCTCTAGCTTCTGAGCTGAAAGGATCCTCTCCCCTTGGCCTCCCAGAATGCTAGAATTACAGGTATAAACCATTGCAGTTGGCTATTAAATTCTTTTATTTTGGTTTTCTACTTTGAAAATACCAAGTATGGTGGGACACAGTGGCTCATGCCTATAATCCTAGCACTTTGGTAGGCCGAGACCATTGGATTGTCTAAGCTCAGGTGTTCAAGACCAGCTTGAGCAAGAGGAAGATCCCATCTCTACTAAAAATAGAAAAATTAGCTGGACATTTTGGTGGGTGTCTGTAGTCCCAGCTACTGTGGAAGCTAAGGCATGAACATAGCTTAGGGCCCAGAGTTTGAGGTTGCTGTGAGCTATGATAATGCCAGGGCACTCAACCCCAGGAAGACAGACAGAGACACTCTCTCTCAAAGAAAAGAAAATGCCAATATGCTTATATTTGTTGATTTGTTTTTTGGCCTATTACTTATATCATTTGCTTTTTATCTCTTTTTGTTAATTCTTTTTTTTTTTTAGTTTTTATTTTTTTGAGATAGAATCTCACTTTGTCACCTTTGGTAGAGTGGTGTGGTATCATAGCTCACAGCAACCTCAAACTCTTGGACTTAAGCAATTCTCTTGTCACAGTCTCCCAAGTAGCTGGGACTACAGGCGCCTACAGGATCGCCTGGCTATTTTTTTTTAGCTGGCCAGGGCTGGGTTCGAACCTGCCACCCTCATTGTATGTCGCTGGCACCATAACCACTTTGCTACAGGTGCCGAGCCTATTAATTCATTTTTGTCTACAACTTACTTGAGTTTTTATTTATTTTTAGTATTTATTTATTTATTTATTTTCTTTGCAACAGAGACTCAAGCTGTTGCCTTGGGGTAGAGTGCTGTGGCATCACAGCTCATAGCAACGTCTAACTCCTCCAACTCCTGGGTTCAAGTGATTCTTCTGCCTACGCCTCTCAAGTAGCTGGGACTACAGGCATCTTCCATATCGCCTAGCTATTTTTTGGTTGCAGTTGTCATTGTTATTTGTCCAGCCCAGGCTGCATTCACACCCACCAGCTCTAATGGATGTGGCTGGCACCTTAGCCGCTTGAACCACAGGTGCCGAGCTATTACTTGAGTTTTTAAAGTTCCCTTTGACAGATTCCTTTTCAGTTTTGTCCTGTGTGTACTTTCCTGCTTTTAGCAGTACCTATTCTCTGTTCTACTTCCATTTGCCTTTCACTTTTCTTTTTTTTCTGAGACTAAGTCTCGAGCTGTCTCCCTGGGTGGAGTGCCATGGTGTCATACCTCACCACAACCTCTAACTCTTGGGCTCAAGTGATCCTCTTGCCTCAGTTTTTCTATTTTTTCATAGAGACAGGGTCTCGCTTTTTGCTCAGGCTGGTCTCAACCCATGAACTCAAGCTATCCACCTGCCTCGGCCTCCCAGAGTGCTAGGATTATGGGCGTTAGCCACCGTGCCCAGTCATGCCTTCCAATTTTCATTGTATTTATTTATCTTTTATTTTTTACTTCTCAGAACTGTCAGTTCACATTTTATATTTCCTCATTTTTTTGGCCATAGCTTCCCTGAGCACCTTTGCCAACTCTTTATGTTTCCTGTGTTATAGAAATGATTGCTTCTTTAAGGTAATATTTGTGATGGCAAAATGTGTTATTGTAATTTTCATCTGATTAGTGGTAACATTTCTTTTGTGTGGTTTTTCTACTTGATTTTATTTTCTCTTTTCTTCTTTTATTTATAGCATTTAAAAGAATCTGCTGCTCATCATTCAATGAGAAACATATTTTCCTGAGTCTGGTGTTTTCAAAGAATCATCTTGCATGGGCCTTAGTGGTGTTATAGACTAACACTTATTCTCTTTATGGTTTTTTTTTTTTTTTTTTTTTTTTTTTTTTTTTTTTTTTTTGGGGGGGGGTTTTTTTTTAAATTCATTTTTTTTTTTTTGGTTTTTTTGCCCTATTTTTTTTTTCCACTGGCCCCACAAAAAAACTTTTTTATTGAACATATTTATCTCATCTCCCC
>CAUYTI010066382.1:0-23647 GCA_963575145.1 Galago senegalensis | reverse complement strand
CATGGGGTACAGTGTGCTGGTTTCATATACAATTTGAAATAATTTCACCAAATTGGTTAACATAGCCTTCATGGCATTTTCTTAGTTATTGTGTTAAGACATTTGTATTCTACATTTAGAAAGATTCACATGTACCCTTATAAGATGAACCATAGGCATGGTCCCACAAATCACCCTCTCTCCACCCATCCTATACCTATTTTCTTAAGTGTTCTGATCATGAAAGGATGCTGGATATTGTCAAAAGCCTTTTCTGCATCTGTTGAGCAAATCATACGGTCTTTGTTTTTTAATTTGTTTATGTGGTGTATTACATTTACAGATTTATGTATATTGAACCAACCTTGAGACTCTGGGATAAAACCCACTTGGTCATGGTGTATAATTCATTTGATGTGTTGCTGGATTCTGTTTGCTAGGATCTTATTGAATATTTTTGCATCTATGTTCATTAAAGATATTGATCTATAGTTTTCTTTTCTTGTTGGGTCTTTTCCTGGTTTGGGATTCAGGGTGCTATTTGCTTCATTTGTATTAGGAAGTATTCCTTCTTTTTTGATGTTTTGGAAAAGGTTGAATAATATAGGTACTAGTTCCTCTTTAAAGGTTTGGTAGAATTCTGATGTGAAGTCATCTGGTCCCGTACTCTTTTTTTGAGAGATTTTGTATAGTTGATTCTATTCCAGTACTTGATATAAGTCTATTCAGCATTTCCAATCCTTTCTGATTAAGTCTAGGAAGTTGGTGTGCTTCCAGGTACTGGTTAATTTCAGATTTTCATATTTCTGAGAATAAAGTTTTTTCTAGCATTCATTAAGGATTTTTTGAATTTCTGAGGTGTCTGTTGTTATTTTGCCTTTATCATTTCTGGTTGATGATATTATGGACTTTAACTTTCTATTTTTGGTTAGATTTGCCAAAGGTTTATCAATTTTGTTGAATTTTTCGAAAAACCAACTTTTTGATTCATTGATTTTTTTTCCTTTTACTGTTATTTGCATTTATTTTATGTTGCATTTATTCCCGTGCCATGTTTTTGTTTCTTCAGTTTCTTCTGGGATACCTTTTTCTTCTGTGCTACCTCTTCTTCTGGTTTGGGAACAATCTGTTACTTTTCAGTAAGGTTCATCTCAATGTGGCAGGGGGAGCTCATGTATGGGTTATTGTGACCATGGGCTCTGTAAGTTCGGTGACACATTTTGGGTGATTTTTTTCCACTTGGATATGCTCAATGACCAGAGAATCTACATCTATACCCTTAAGTTTAGCATTACTCTCTGCATTTTTAAGCATATACAGCAAATTCAGCACTCTTTGGGGGCCACTGACCTTGTGTCCAGCCCCACTGTTTGGCCTGGACACACCTACCAAATCCACCATTGTAACATCAGAATGGTACACATTGTTTCTTTAAGGTGACATCCTTCAGATACTTGGTGGCTTTTCATATATGCATACCCTTGATGGCCTGGGCAGTTTCATGTGTGTTCTTAAAGTGAACATGAAGATTTGAGCCTCTTGACTTGCATGACTTTGTGGGGTTTTCTGGGTCAAGTGAATAGCAAACAATTTTCACAGATCACCTCAGGCTGCTTAGGGGAAGAGCGATTCATTGATCTTTTGAATAATTCTTTTGTTTTCAATTTCATTTAATTCTGTTCTGATTTTAGTTGTTTCTTTTCTTCTGCTGGGTTTGGGGTTAGAATGTTCTTCCTGTTCCAGTTGCTTAAGATGTCCCATTAAGTTATTGACATCCTCTCTTCCTGTTCTCTTGAGGAAGATCTGCAATGCTATGAATTTTCCCTCTTTAGGACTGCCTTTGTTGTATCCCACAGGTTCTGATAATTCATGTCTTCATTATTGTTTTGGTCCAAAAATTTGGCAGTTTCCTTCTTAATCTCATCTACGACCCAGCTATCATTCAGCATGAGGTTATTTAGTTTCCATGTCTTTGTATGAGGACGTAGATACCTCTTATTGGTGAGTTCAACTTTTATTGCGTGATGATCCAATAAAACACAAGGAATAATTTCTATACTTATAAATTTGCTTAGGTTAGATTTGTGACCTAAGATGTGATCAATTTTGGAGGATGTACCATGGGCTGATGAGAAGAATGTGTATTCAGTTTTGTTAGGATGAAATGTTCTGTAGATGTTAAATTCAATTGTTGTATGGTAAAGTTTAAGTCCAAATTGTCTTTGCTTAGTTTCTTATTGGAGGATTTATCCAACACTGCCAAAGGGGTGTTAAAATCTCCAACTATTATGGTGCTGGAAGATATTACATTGCTCATGTTTTTTAGGATCTCCCTTATAAATTGAGGATAATTCTGGTTGGGTGCCTAAATGTTAATAATTGATATCTCATCATGTTGAGTGTTTCCCTTAACAAAGATGAAGTGACCATCCTTGTCTTTCCTTACTTTTGTTGGTTTAAAACCTAGTGTATCTGCAAATAAAATTGCTACCCCTGCTTTTTTCTCATTTCCATTTGCCTGGATTACAGAGGCCCATCCCTTCACCCTGAATTTATATTTATCCTTTAAGCTAAGATGAGATTCTTGTATGCAGCAAATATCTGGCCTGAGTTTTGTATCCAATCAGCCAACCTGTGCCTCTTAAGAGGACAGTTTAAGCCATTCACATTCATTGAAAGAATTGATAATCCTGGTAGTATTTTGGGTGTCAAGTTTTTTGAAACTCCAGTGGACATTTTGAATCTTTTCACCACTGTGGAAATTGGGTTCTGGTCAAGAATTTCAGAGTGACTTTACTTTGGTGGTAGAGCATTGTGCTGGTCAGTATGGAGGATAGATCTGAGGATATCCTGAACAGGTGGTTTGGTTATGGCAAATTTCTTCAATGTGTATATGTCATTAAAGTATTTAACTTCTGCATCATAAGAAGCTCAATTTAGCTGGATATAGGATCCTGGGCTGAAGGTTGTTTTGTTTTAGGAGATTAAAGGTTGATGACCATCCTCTTCTGGCTTGAAAAGTTTCAGCAGAGAGATATGCAGTCATTCTAATATTCTTCCCCTTGTAGGTTATGATTTTCTTATATCTGGCTGCTTGCAGGATTTTTCTCCTTCATATTATCTTTGGTGAAGTTAATTATAATGTGTCTAGAAGCTGCTTTATTTGGGTTGAGTCATGCTGGGGTTCTGAAAATGTCTGCTATCTGAATTTCAGTATTTCTTGCTATGCTTGGGAAGTTCTCAATTATCTCTTGGAGTAGAGTATCTGTGCCTTTTGGACCATTCTCTTCTCCTTCAGGGATTCCTATGAAGTGAATGTTTTCTCTTTTGGAGTGGCCCCACAATTCTCTCAGGAAATAATCCATTTTTGCTCTCCACTTCTCTTCTTCTTTGAGCATTTAGGAGCATTCAAAAGCTTTGTCTTCAGTGTCAGAGATCCTTTCTTCTGCCTACTCCATTCTGGTACTGAGGGATTCTATTGTATTTCTCAGATCTTTGAAGGCTGCAAGTTCTTGCCTCAATGTGTCAAAATCTTTGGTGATTTTGTCTTTGAATTCATTGAATTCTTGAGACAAATTTTGAATTGCTCCTTGAATTTCTAATTCCATCCTTACCTCCATTCTGTTAATTTTATTTGCAATCCAAATTCTGAATTTGATTTCTGACATCTCAACCATTTGTTTATGAATATGATCTTCTGTTGTGTCCCCTTTGTCATTCCTTGGGGCAGTTGATCTACTCTTATTATTCATGTTGCCAGAGTTTTTCCACTGATTCTGCCCCATGATTATTATTCACCATTTGGCTAGAGAAGCTGGCAAGGTGAAATTGAATTGAGGGCTCCTGGAGTTGTAATTAACCAGCCCTTTACCAAAGAACTGGGACTGGTGATTACGGCTTTTCCTTAGAGCTTTACAAATGTATCGTTCAGAACTGCAGCCTGAAACTCTGGGGACCTGCTTGGTGTGGTAGGGTTAGATGACACTGACCAGTATTCAGCAAGTCTCTGCCAAATCCTAGTGAATCAGTGGCTTTGGGCTGAAATCTCAGCTGTGGAGATATATAAGCAGGTAAGATACCCTGCCTCCCCACATGCGACAACTAGAAGGGGAGAATCCCACACTCCCACAGCAACACAACTAGGGTACAAACTTGGTGGGTCCCTGGGTGATCGGCCCAGGTCAAGAGTTCCAAACCAATTGTCCCAGTCAACACAAACACTGATCAGGTGGGAGAGTTCAAAAGGTCTTTGGCATCTGGGCAGTGGGGGTACATTGGCAGCTCAATTTGACCCCAGTGGGAGAGACCATGGAGCCCCCACCACTGTCAGGGGTGGTGCTGCTACTGTTGGGGTAGTGCTGCAGGTCTGGGCTACTGCTGTGTGCAGGTCACAGGAGCCAGTGGGGAGCTGCAGGGTGTTGCCACTGGCTGCAAGGGTCACAGGAGCTGGGTGGGCAACCTGAGGGCAAAGCTGCTGACCCCCATCATTGGGCCTCAGGAGCTGGGTGGGAAGCTGGAGGGTGGAGTTGTGGGCCTGGGGGAGCTTCAGAGGTGGCAGGATCCCAGCAGGAGTTACCATCTGGAGTCCGCAGGTCTCAGAAGGGGAGCTGGAGGGCAGAGTCTCTGGCCATGGGTGGCATTCATTGCAGGAGCTGGGAGTGAGTCGCTAGCCTTGGGCTGCAGGTTGCAAGGGCTGGGCAGGAGTCCCTGGCCACAGGCCACAGGTCGCAGCAGCTGGGTGGGTGTTGCCACCGTGGCTGCCAGTTGCAGGAGCCTGGCGGGAAGCCAAGCCACCCATTGTAGGCTGCCAAGCCAGGGACCAGAAGGGCTGGGTCCCAGTGGTCGGTGGTAGGGGTCCTGAGTTATGCTCTCTCCAACACTGGGCAAGTCTCTCTCTCCTTGTGACTCCCTGCCTCTATTAAAGTTATAGTTTTAGTCCAACTGCCCCACAGCTCATGAGGTGCCCTGCCCTAGCAAAAATCTGCCAAACACATTGGATTTTGCATGGGGGAGTCTTCCAGACCACCAGGAGAGGGAGGGGGTGGATTGAGAGTTCAGGATGGTAGGGAGAATATTAGATCAACTTTTGGCCTAGGCAAGAGATTGCCTGGGCTTGCAGCAGTATCTCTCCATGGAGGGAGTCCTGGCCCACAGTTGTTCTCTCCCCTTTGGTGAAACAAAAGGTCCTCTGTTTTGTACTCACCTCAAGCCATTCTCCTGGCGGGGGCTGAGGGAAGGATTCCCATCCTCTTTGGGATGGATTTTGTACCTGAAATTTGTTTCCTTGGAGCCCCAGCTTGTGGAAGCAGGGGTGATGCGAACCGATCAATCCTCTCTCTCAGCTCAACTCCCGTTCCACTTTATTGGGTTATTTCTGGCCATTATTCCTCCCTCTGCACAGGAGCCTCTGCTGAAAGCAGCTTCAGTCAGCCATCTTACCTACCCCCCATAATAGATTTTTATATTCATTTTTGTTACAGAAATGGCTTCTTTCTAATATACATATGTAAAGAAGCTCAACATCAGTATTTATTAAGAAAATGCAAATCAAAGCCACAATAAGACTCCACTTCATACCCATTAGGATGGCTGCTATCCATAAAACAGAAAATAATAAGTGTTGACAAGAATGTGGACAGATTGGAACTCCTGTGCACTATTGATGGGAATGGAAAATGGTTCAGCTACTATGGAAAACAGTATGGCGGCTCCTCAAAAAATTAAAAATAGAATTATCATATGATCCAGCAATTCCACCTCTGCGTATATGCCCAAAAGAATTAAATTGAACAAATATTTATACACCCACATTCATAGAAGCATTATTCACAATAGCCAAAAGGTGGAAGCAACCCACCTGTGCTCATCAACAGGTGAGTAGATAAACAAAATGTGGTATATCAATACAATGAAATGTTATTCATCCTTAAAAAGGAAGGATATTCCAACACATGCTACAACTTGGATGAACCTTAAAGGCATTATGCTGAGTGAAATAAGCCAGCCACAGAAAAACAACTACTGTATAGTTCCACTTACATAAGGTGCCTAGAATAGTCACATTCATAGAAACAGAAGGTAGGATGGTGGTTTCTAGGGGTTGAGGACAGGCAGGGATGGTGAGTTATTGTTTAGTGGGTACAGAGTTTCTGTTTTTCTTTTCTTTTCTTTCTTTCTTTTTTGTTTTTTAGAGATAGAGTTTTACTTTGTCACCCTCGGTAGAGTACCTTGGTGTCACAGCTAACAGCAACCTATAGCTCTTTGGGTTAGGTGATTCTCTTGCCTCAGCCTCCTGAGTAGCTGGGACTACAGGCACTCGCCACAATGCCTGGCTCTTTTTTTGTTGCAGTTTGGCTGGGGCTAGGTTTGAACCTGCCGCCTTTGGTATATGGGGCCAGCACCCTACTCACTGAGTCACAGGTGCTGCCCTCTTTCCTTCCTTCCTTCCTTCCTTCCTTCCTTCCTTCCTTCCTTCCTTCCTTCCTTCCTTTCTTTCTTTCTTTCTTTCTTTCTATTTCTTTCTTTCAGCCCTCAGTAGAGTGCTGTGGTGTCACAGCTCCCAGCCTCCAATTCTTGGGCTCAAGCAATTCTCTTGCCTCAGTCTCCCAAGTAGCTGGGACTATAGGTGCACACCACAATGCCCAGCTATTTTTTGGTTGCAGTTGTCATTGTTGTTCAGCAGGCCTGGGCCAGGTTCGAACCCACCAGCCTTGGTGTATGCGGTCAGTGCCCTATTCACTGAGCTACAGGCACTGAGCCAGAGTTTCTGTTTTTCAAGATGGAATAAGTTTTTGGAGACAGATAGTGGTAAGGTATGTACAACAGTGTGAATGTATTTAGTGCTATTGAAGTGTACATTTGAAAATGGTTACAATGGTAAGTTTCATGTTACATAAACTTTCATCATTATAAAAATGTTCTTCTGTACATATGATTTTAATTGCCTTATTAAAATTTCCATGTCAATAAACATTATTTTATAATAATATTTTAAATAATTGCTTATGTAGTTTCTCATTATGTATATATAATTTACTTAATTTATCTTTAAGGACATTCACTTTCTCAGTTTTTTGCTATTGTAAAAAATATACGTTCCCATCCCTGATTACTTTCTTTTCCTTTTCTTTTCTTTTCTTTTTTTTTTTTTTTTTTTGAGACAGAGTCTCACTTTGTTGCCCCAGGCTAGAGTGCATTAGAGTCACAGCTCACAGCAACCTCAAATTCCTAGGCTCAAGCAATTCTCTTGCCTTAGCCTCCCAAGTAGCTGGGACTACAGTTGCCTGCAACTATGCCTGGTTAGTTTTTTTATTTTTAGTAGAGATGGGGTCCTCTCTTGCTCAGGCTGTTTTCCAACTCCTGAGCTCAGGCATTCCACTGGGCTTGGCCTCCCAGAGAGTTAGGATTACAGGTATGAGCCACCACCCGGACTGATTACTTTCCTTAGATAAGCTTGCAGAAGTGGAATTATGAGGTCAGTAGATATGAATATTTACAAATGTAAATAATCTACCTGCCCACTTCTTCATTCACTTGCCTCCATAGCATATTACTATTACAAAAATTGTATATTTTTTGTCAGTTGAAAAATGTTACTCTATAATTTTTAAAATTTGCATTTCAAAGAGGTGTAATGAAGTTGAACGTATTTTATGATGTGGCTTTTTGTTTTCTCTTCCCACTGCATCTCTCCCCTGTCCCTCCCTTCCTTTCTGTGTGACAATTGCCTGCTCATGACCTTCACCCAGTGTTCTATAGGGACAGTGGCATCCTAAAAGGCAGGACAATGGAAACTGGATGCAGACAACATGGGCTTATATCGTTTGTAGTAATTTTTTTTTCTTTCTTTTTTTATTAAATCATAGCTGTGTACATTAATGCAATCATGGGGTACAATGTACTGGTTTTATGTATCTGTCTGTAGTAATTTACAACCAATAGTAAAGCTTACCAAAAGGCAGCCTAAGCCTGCTGTGTTGAGTATCTGCAGTCCCCACTATTAGGGAGGCTAAACTGGGAGGCTCATTTGAGCCTGGAGTTGGAGACCGCAGTGCGTCACAACCATACCTGTGAATAGCCCCTGCAGGCCAGCCTGGCCATCACAGCGAGGCTTTGTCTCTCAAAAAACAAACAAACAAACAACTCATTCTGTATTAGCATTACAAGCAGTATCAATGATACAATACTTCTCACCTACCCCAAACAAGGCTGACCAATCCTACCCCTCTTCTTTTTTTCTTATTGGCCCAATTCTTTATATATTAGTTATTAAATCTTTGTCTGACTTTTATGTTAATATTTGCTTTCCTTTTTCTTTTCTTTTTTTGAGATCGTGCCTCTCTCTCTTGCCATGGCTAGAAAGCAGTGGCATCATCATAGCTCACTGCATCCTCAAATTCCTGGGCTACAAGTGATCCCACTGCTTTGGCCTCCTGTGTATCTGAGACTACAGGCACTGGCCACCACAGCTGGCTATTTTGTTTTTCTTAGTTTTGTAGAGATGAAATCTTGCTCTTGCTCAGGCTGGTCTCAAACTCTTGGCTTCAGACAAACCTCCTGCTGGAGCCTTCTAAAGTGCTAGGATTATACGTATGAGCTATCATGTGCCTGGCCTCTGTTCCATTTTGTGGATAGCTTTTAAATAGTTTTGAAAAACTGGTTCATTCACATGTTTAAAATTCAAAAAGTACAAAAAAGTCATCAGGGAAAAGTATCCCTCTCACCCTCATCCCTCAGTTACCTAATTCTTTTCCTCCCAGGCAACCATTGTGATTAACTTCCTATGCATCTGCCAAAAAAGAATTCGCGCATAACCTTGTCCCCTTTTAATCAAATAGAAGCATACTATAATAACGTTCAGTGCCTTTCTTTTTCACTTAGTAACAGATGTTAGAGATCTTTCAATATCATTAACTTACAACCTTCTTTTTTTTCTGCATAGTGTTTCTTTATATACGTATAACATAATTGATTTTTATCATTTCCCTACTGATGGTGAATCATTTTGCACACGCACCAGTGATATCTGTAAGGTAAATTCTCAGTGGTGGAATTTTTGCATCAAAAGACTTAGACATTTGGACATTAGACATTGTTAAATTATTCATTTCACAGGTTCATACTCCAAATAGTTATGAAGGAGGGTCTTTTCACTACAACTTGTTCCCCATCATAACGTGGATCTTTATAAGTCTCTTAGTTAAGAAACATATTTTCCTGAATATTTGAAATTGTTACCGAAAGCTCAGCACTTGTCCTCAAGGCTGCATTAGAAAAATGGGGGCAAGCGGTTTGAGGAGAGGGAAAGAGAAATTTATTACTTTTCCTGCAAAGGAGGAAAACGGCAAACTCTTGTCTTAAAATCCAAATTCTAAAGCACAAAACTTTTCAAGGTTCATCATCATCTCATAACTGCATCTTGGGCCAAGACAATCTCATGGCCTCTGCCTGGATTTATCTCATCTTTGGCTAAGACAGTCTTGTGACCTCCATCTGTTTCTATCCCATCATTGGCTAAGACAGGATTTTTATTAGATATTTATTAGATGATATTATTCTGTAACAAAGAGCCAGCCAACCTTCCCTCCCTCTTACCTTCCTTTTTCCCCTTTTTCTTTCTTTTCTCAATATGCACTTGTAGATTTTAATTATATAACATATTCAATATGTTACAGTCATAGCAGTCATTCGTTTTTTTTCTTTTTTTTTGAGACACAAGTTTCACTCTGTCGCCCTAGTAGAGTGCTCTGGCACTGTAGCTAACAGGAACCTCAAACTTCTGGGCTCAAGCGATCCTCTTGCTTCAGCTTCCCCAGTAGCTGAGACTACAGACTCCTACCACAACACCCTGGGCTAGTTTTTCTATTTTTAGTAGAGATGGGGTCTCACCCTTGCTCAGAATGGTCTCAAACTTCTGAGCTCAAGCAATCCTCCCATCTCGGCCTCCCAGAATGCTAGGGTTACAGGTGTGAGCCACCACTCCTGGCTTCATTATTTGTTTTGATGCTCAGGTTGTTACAAACTTTGCAAATGGGATTCCTTTCAAGCTAGTTCTTACGTTCTTCTGAGCTGATCACTTTAGTCTTTAAGTAATTTCTGTCTTTTAGCCCCAGATCTGCCAGGTTGCTTTGTATTTCCCTGCCTTAGACTTGAAATCACCCAGAACCTTAAGACACCTCTCAATGTAGTTTAATCAGAAAATAAATTCTTAGTTTGAGTGATACTAAATGTCATTTTGCTTATAGGCCATTTGATTTTTTATTCTGAAACTTTTTGTTGCTATCTGTTGCCTATTTTCATTTTCCTTCAGTTTTAAGAAAATTTTGAAACATACCATTGTGATAGCCACAAAAGTGCAATTTATTTTTTGAGACAGAGACTCACTCTGATGCCCCAGGCTAGAGTGCCATGGCATCAGCCTAGCTCACAGTAACCTCAAACTCCTGGGTTCAATTGATCCTCCTGTCTCAGCCTCCTGAGTAGCAGGGACTGCAGGTGCCCACCACAATTCTCAGCTAATTTTTCTATTTTTTAGTAGAGACTGGGTCTTACTCTTGCTCATGCTTGTCTCAAACTCCTGAGCTCAAGTAATCCTCCCACCTTAGCCTCCCAAAGTACAAGGATTATAGGTGTGAGCCAAGTCCTCTAGCCTCAAAAATGCACTTTTTAGATCTCTTGCTGTGGCAACTATAACTGGTGAACAACACTGATATTGCCTCCTGAAATCACCTCTGAATTCACACCAAAACCATGACTTCCAAGGCTGAACCCAACCAATGACTGTGCATGACAAGGACACCTTCTTCACAAGATGAGGGGCTCCTCAAGGGTGACCTTAGCTCCTCATTGATCTGGTTGAGCCTCTCTTAGAACTTCACTGCAGTCCAAGGCTCTTCCTGCCCAATGCTACTTCCTTCCCCTTACTTTATTGGCAACAGTCCTGCATCCTGGCCCTCCCAGATATTTCCCTAATCAAGCTCTCACATGCTTCACCCATCTTGGCATCTATTTCTTAGACGACTGAACACAATCATGTATACAAACTGTATGCAACACATACGTTCACTTTCTATAATAAAAAAATAGACATGTGAACCTGCCACCCACACTAAGAAATAGAAAGCTGTCTGCAATCTCCTCTTTCTCCTTCATCACATCAAAGTTAACCACTGTCCTGAATTTTGTGTTATTGTTCTCTCACTTTTCTTTATTGTTTAATCACTGATGTATGTATTACCAAGCAAATCATTATGAATTTTGCCTGTTTTGGAATTTAATACAAATGAGATTATACTTGAGGTATTCTATGACTTAGTGTTTTTATTCACTGAACATATTAGCTCATTGACTCACATTCAGATGTGTGCTATCATAACTAAAGTCTGTTGACTCCAATATTTGTCCCATTTTTTATTTGATTATTTGTTGTATTCTTTTGTAGTGTGTGTGTGTGCGTGTTCGTGTGTGTGTGTGTGTGTGTGTATTCTGGATACTGATCTTTTGCTAATTATGTGTGTTGCAAATATCGCTTTATCATCTGGGGTGTGACTCTTCACTCTCCTTGTAATAGCTTTAGGTGAACAGATAAACAGAAGTAATCGATCATATCTACCTTTTCCTGTATTGTGTCTTATTTAAGAAATTCTTGCCCACTCTAAGATCTTAAACTATATTCCCACTGTATTATCTCTTAAAGTTTTTCATTTGCCTTTCACATTTTAATCTTTAATGTATCTAAAATTGATGTTTAACATGGCATGAGATAGGAATCCAATTTAATTTTTCTTATTTAGGTATAATTCACATCTGGTAAAATTTGCTTTTTATGGTTCTATGAATTTTGACAATGCAGTTGGGTAACCACAACCATCATCAAGCTATAGAACCATTTTTTCATGCCTAAAAGTCCAGTTACGCTCCTTTGTAATCAACCTCTTTTCCCACCTTCAATCATGGGAACCGTTGCTCTATTTTTTGTCTCTAGAGCAGGGGGTCCTCAAACTTTTTAAACAGGGGGCCAGTTTACTGTCCCTCAGGCAGTTGGAGGGCCAGAATGCTGGCCCTGGGATGAGTCGGCTGCTAAGCAGGACAGGCAGTGGCAGCAAAAACACCCAGAAGGCTGGATAAATGTCCTAGGTGGGCCGCATGTGGCCTGCAGGCCATAGTTTGAGGATGCCTTCTCTAGAGTTTTTCCTTTTCTGTAAGGTCTTATAAATGACAGAATCATACACATAAGGCATTCTGGCTTCTTTTACTTTGTAAAATGAATTTGATATTCATCCATGTTACACAAATCAGTTTGTTCATTTCTTTTTCATTGCTGAATAGTATTCCACTATGTGGTTGTAGCATAATTTGTTTACTCCATCATCCATTAAAGGATATTTGAGTTCTTTTAAACTTTTGGTAATAGGGCAGGTGGGGTGGTTCATGCCTGTAATCCTAGCACTCTAGGAGGCTGAGGCATGTGGAGTGCTGGAGCTTAGGACTTAGAGACCATCCTGAGCAAGAGGGAGGCCCTGTCTTTACTACCAAAAAGAAAGAAAGAAAGAAAGAAAAGCTGGCTGGGCATTGGTATGGGCACCTGTGGTCCCAGCGATTGGGGTAGCTGAGGCAAGAGGATTGCTTAAGCTCAAGAATTTGAGGTTGCTGTGAGCTATAGCATTCTACCTAGGGCAACAAAGTGAGACTCTGTTTCAAAGAAAAAAAATAAAGTAAATAAAAATAAATTCTGGTGATTCATATCAGCAATATAGGAGATTTCCATAGCTCTGTATTTTCACCAACACTTACATTGTCAATTTTTTTAAAAAGACATTTGAATGGGTATGTGGTAGTATCTCATTATAGTTTTGATTGATATTTCCCTTAGAATTAATGATACTAAGCATATATTCATACATTTATTTGCCACTTGCATCTCTTCTTTGATAAAGTGTTTACTTTTTTTAAAAAATTGGGTCATTTGTGTTCTTATTCCTAGATTATAAAATTTCTTTATATATTCTTAATAATTGTCCTTTATGAGATAGTGGTGCACAATTTTTTGGTCCCCGTCCAGCTGGTGGCTTGCATTTTCATTTTCTTAGTCATGGTATTTGAAGAATGTTTCTAGTTTGATGAAATCTAATTTTTTTGTTTGTTTTTAAGGATCATGCTTGGGGGGACCCAAGTTCACAAATTTTCTTCTAGATACTTTGTAGTCTTAGCTTTTACTTGAGCTTTTACTATGATTCATTGCAACTGAACTTTTTCATATAAGAAGAGGTTAAGCAACTTTTTAATTCAATATCACCATTCTAAAATGTTCTATTGAAAGTCACATATTATATAGCTCAGCTACTTGACTTAAAATTGTTTTTTAAAAAAATTTATTGAAAAAAATTTTAAATGATATAATTGTATATACTTATGGGGTACAACATGATGTTTTGATGTATGTATACATTGTAGAAAGATGAAATCAAACTGATTAACATATCCATAACCTCAATTAACTGTCATTTTTTTGGTGGTGAGAACATTTAAAATCTAGTCGTTTAGTAACTTTGGTATTTACACTGCATTATTATTTACTGTGGTCAAGATGCTGTGCAATTGAACCCTAAAACTTATTCCTCTTGTTTAAGGGGAACTTTGTATCCTTTGTCTAACATCTCTCCTTTCTGTATTTCTGCCACCCCACTCTCCCCAGCCTCTGGTAACCACCTTTGTGCTCTCTGCTTCTATGAGTTTGACCTTTTAAGAGTCCACTTGTGAAACTGAGAAGTATCTGTCTTCTTAAATGGGAAAATGTGGGTATTTTTTTCCTACTCATTCTTTGAACTTTCATTTTTTAGCCAGGATATATGTTCAATCAATCTACCTATTAGCCATTTTCCTTGGAAGCATGAGAACTATCGGATAGAATATTTCCAAGTGCAGGGAAAAATCTTGATTCTAAATACAAAAACATTTGATGTTATTGAGCTGAAAATAGAGATTTCAAAAGTCTATGATAAGATAGACTAGCTTTTTTTTTTTTGTGACAGAGCCTTAAGCTATCCCCCTGGGTAGAGTGCCATGGTTTCACAGCTCACAGCAACCTCCAACTCCTGGGCTCAAGCGAGTCTCCTGCCTCAGCCTCCCAAGTAGCTGGGACCACAGACACCCACTACAATGCCCGGCTATTTTTTGGTTGCAGCCATCATTGTTGTTTGGTGGGTCCAGGCTGGATTCGAACCCACCACCTTAGGTGTATGTGGCTGGCGCCTTAGCCACTTGAGCCACAGGCGCTGAGCCTAGCTTTGTTTTTTAAACTTTTTCTTATATGAAAAAGTTCAGTTGCAATACTGAAATACTGTTTTAGTGATTTACTTTTTCTTAAAATTCCTATTTCCTCGATGAATTCATTTATAAAGTAAATCCTTAGCTTTCATGTGAAAGCTATAATTCAACTATAGCCCAAGAGGGAGGGAAGGGGAGGGGAGAGGATGGGAGGAGGGAGGGTAATTGGTGAGACCACACCTATGGTGCATTTTACAAGGTTATATATGAAATTTACTAAGTGTAGAGTATAAATGTCTGAACACAGTAACCAAGAAAATGCTGTGAAAGCTATGTTATCCAGTTTGATGGAAATATTTCAAATGGTATATAAAAACAGCACATTGTACCCCATGATTGCATTAATGTACACAGCTATGATTTAATAAAAAAAAAAAAAAGAAAGAAAAAAGAAAAAGTAAATCCTCAAGTGACACCTTTTGTATTGAGATTCATTATGGGCGCTCTGAAAGAAGCTTCTCCCTTTGGTGTTATAGGCCTGTGGTTTGCCTATGGAAGGCCAGTTCACATAGCAGGTGCCCCTTAATTTCCCCCTCATCTTTTGAGGATGGAATTTATGGGGTGTGTGCTTGTGTATGTATGCCTCCAGAGACATCATGGGAAGTAAAAAGCCTCTTCTGCTTCACGAGCACGGAGACCAGTCCTTTCATTACTGACAACAGTGGGAGAGGCTGCTATCCACCGGGCTCCTGCTGTTTGCGATGCTGCCTTTTGGTCTCATTCTTGGCCTGAAGTCTTTGTGCACAAGCAGCAACTCCATTCTGCACTGCTAATGCTGTCCCATTGGTCAGCCTTTTTGGAAAAATTTCTTCAAGGTACAGTGTGACTTACAGTTGGAAATGATAACCCTTGCAGTGGCAAGCAGCACTCAACACACTTTTTGCAGAAAGCCACAAGCAAACTTTGCAGTGGAAAAGTGTCATTTTCTGTGCTCTAGATATTGGGTTTAATAATGAGTTAGTGTCAAAATCATACACAGAAAAGGGGATGGGATGTGACTGAATGCTCAGCATGGTAGCTACAAAACTGTCTGTGGATTGAAGCAAATTATCAGTCTTTTCAGGATTGATAAAAGCCAAAATGAGCCAGAAGGTGATGTGAAGGAGAATCCAATGTAATTGCATTATGGCTTTGGGCCTGGCTGTCTTTAAACCGTGCCTTCTTTGTAAAGTGACAGAAGGCAAAGAACATACATGGAGTCAGTGACATCTCTTCCTTTGCCTGGGTGGGCTAGCCACAACTTTCGGTGGTTGAGAAGTCATAAAAAGGATGAAAAGGAAAGACTTACTTTGAAATTCCATATTGTTATCAATGCAAATACGGCTGGAATCTTAATATCCTTGAAAAACTAAATAGAAGAAGGATCTTCATATTCAGTTTTGTGAATTAGTCAAATTTAGTTAAGACATCAATCTTAAATTTGACTATTAAAAAACTAGATGTAAATAAATAATTCTCCTTTTAAAACTTGGCTGGTTGGTTTGTTTCTGGATATATTTAGGTGAGTTCCTTTATTTCCTAATTTCCAGATTCTATATGTAATAAACTGGATCCTTACTAGTCCTGCAGGCACAAGACTGTCTCCATTGTAGCAGCATGAACTTGGGTCACAACCTGAGGTAATTCTGGGAACTGGCACATGGGTACCATTGGGTGCCTTTAAATGGCAAAGTTATAATGATTAAGGGTTTGTATCTGCTTTTTGAGTACTGTACTTACAATTACAGGTATTAATGACTGCCATTTTTAAGAAATTGTTGCAATAAGTAATTTTATTAATTATTTTATTAACTGAATTGTAGAAATATGTATGTATACATAATGTAATAAGATATTTTATGTAAGTTCACATGTGGGTACCGACTTTTTCAGAACTGAGAATTCTAAAGAAAAGAGCTGAACAGGTGCCAGTTGTTTCCTGTTGCACCCAAAGTCCTGCAGATAAAAATTTAAATTATTAAATGTCCATAACTCTTTTAGGAAGCAGCAAGATGTAGGCTTGGCACCTGTAGCACAGTGGTTATGGCACCAGCCACATACATTGAGGCTGGCGGGCTCAAACCCAACGTGGGCCAGCTAAACAACAATGACAACTGCAACCAAATACATAAATACATAATAAATAAATAAAAAAAAATAGTTGAGTGTTGTGGCGGGCACCTGTAGTCCCAGCTACTTGGGAGGCTGAGGCAAGAGAATCGTCTAAGCCCAAGAGTTCAGGGTTGCTGTGAGCTGTGATGTCACAGCACTCTACTATCAAGGATGACATAGTGAGACTCTGTCTCAAAAAAAAGAGATAGAAAAAAGAAAGCAGCAAGGTAGTATATAGAAAATGTGGGTTCATATTCTTTTACTCAGTGATTCAACTTCTTGGAAGTTCTATAACGGGCATAATCAAAAAGAAGGAAAAGAAGTATGTACTTAGATTTTCATTACAAGGTTATTTATGATAGGAAAAAAGAAAATAAATTTGTCATAGAAGGTGAATGCTTAAATCAACTGTTAAAAACCCGATGGGCTATTATATAGTTGTTAAAATGATGTTTATTATTTCTACTTATAGGTATTTAAGATGCACGTGACTTGATATTAACTGAAAAAGCAAAAATGTGTGTCCAATATGATTGAAACCACATAAGGATGTACAGTAGAACCTCCATACTTGACCACTTCCCTATCTTGACCATCTCCTTCACTTGACCCAGTTATCATAGACCAGACGTGCACCACATGTACTCAGTGGGAGTTCCTTATGTTGACCACCACCGTATGTTGACCAGTTTGTTACAGTCCCTTGGGCGGTCAACTTACAGAGCTTCTATTATATATGTATAGGAAAGAAGGATGAAATGTTATCAAAAATACAAATGTAGCAGTGAGTACATTGTGAAAGATTGTAAAAATATTAAATCATTTTATCAATTTTTATTTTAACAATAAAAGATATTAGAGCATCTATAAATGACCAAGCCACAAAAATTATGTCAAATTTGTGTAATTGTAAACTAAACTTCTGTTTTTCACATATTTCCAAAAAAGCAAAAAAATATGTACATCAAACAGTAAATTACATCTCTAAGTATATTGGGCTTGCTTTCTGAAGAAGCAGTTCCCTCCCTCCCTCCCTCCCTCCCTTCCTTCCTTCCAGACAGGGCCTCACTCTATTACCCAGACTGGAGTGCAGTGGTGTCATCATGGCTCACTGTAACCTCAAACTCCTAGGCTCAAGCAATCCTTCTGTTGCAGCCTCCTGAGTACTTGGAACTATGGGAGCACAGGAACACGACCACCTAACTTTTTATTTTTTTGTAGAGACAAGGTCCTTGCTATGTTGGTCGGGCTGATCTCAAGGAGCGGTACTTTGACTTCTATGCCCGCACAGATTCTTTCTCTTGTTGCAAATGACTGGTGGCAGACAATGACCTGCACAGCCCTGCTTGGGCACACTCACCTTTCTGTTTCTTGAACATGCCAACCTGGTTTCTGTCTTGGGGCTTCTCACTTGCCGTTCCTTCTGCCTGGAATGCTCTATTTGTTCCCATTCCTGAATCCTTCCCACCATGTAGGTCCCAGTCCAAACATTATCATTTAAAAGAGGTCTTCATTAACCTACCTTAGCCAAAGTTGCATCATGAAATTTCTTTGTCCTTTTCTTGGAACTCTTCTGCAAGATTTCCAATATGTGTGTTAGGAGGTGGATTTATAGGTAATTTTTTGGATATGGCAATGATATGCTTGGAGTCTGTTCTAGAGAAGTCATTGACAGCTACCAACGTGTTGGGAAGAGACCTGCTGCTTTCACTTGTGATAGGAAAACTCCAGAGAGCTCACAAAGGACCTGGGGAAGCCCCACACACAGGTAGCAGGTGGAGAATCTGATAAAGGAAGCAGAATGGGACAGGAGACCTCTTCACTTTCTAATGACGAATGATGTGCACTTTCATGTCTCTCATTCCCAAGTGGCCAGCTGTACCCTTATTATATATCTCAAGAAGTCCTAGATGAAATGATGGTCGTGATGAGGATTTTACAGAGGAAATACTCCTGTCACATAAAAGGCAAAGACACTATTTGAAGAAAGTTTATTCTTGGTATGTCTTTCCTTTCGGCACTGAACAAACTCCCAACACATTCTTTTTGATGTGGAGGGACAGTTGCCCTGGGATTGCCTGGGAACCATCCTGTCTCATGCCCACCTACTAGCCCAGTCTTTCCTCTCCTCCTTAATTACCAGAAAACTGACCTTTTGTGCAAGTAGCAGTGATGAAAACTTCCCAGGTTTCAGATAGTAGAGGATATCTGTCTTTCACCCTTGAACGAAGCAGAACCTCTGAAATTCCATGGTGTAGGCAGGGGCTGGTAGCAGAGCTTTTGAAACCCTCTCACTTTATACTTTTTGGTTAACTACATATATGTTAATAAAGCAAAAATTAATATTGGTATAGAGGCAGTAAGCCAGATACCCAGAAGGGTTTGGAAAATATTAATAATTAAGGAGCAGCACCTGTGGCTCAAAAGGGTAAGGTGCTGACCCCATATGTCAGAGGTGGCAGGTTCAAACCCAGCCCCGGCCAAAAACTGCAAAAAAAAAAAGTTACTGCTATGGGGTAAAGCTAATAGTATGATTTGGAAATAGGAAAAAGAAATTGCTTCAGAAGTATTACCACAGAATCTTAACATCAGTGGATCTGCAAAATCATCTCAGCTTAACATTTCTTCCAAAGGTCCCAAAGACCTAATATAAGTTTCTGAAGACTTTTTCAGTGTCATGAAAATATACAGTAGAACCTCTGTAAGATGACCGCCCAAGGTCCTGCGCATACAGAGGTGGCCAACATAGGGAGCCAGGCCTATGTACCAATACGGACATATGGTACATGTTTGGTCTATAAAAATTAGGCCGACTTCAGGAGATAGTCAATGGAGGGACGTGGTCAGCTATGGAGTTTCTACTGTATTTGGAAGGACCCTGATTCTCACCTTTAGTATATTTATGGGTTTGACAGGTAAGATTAAAATTCTTCAACATTGAAATTTGATGGCTAATTTTCTTTTTAACTTTTATTTATTCATTGGCCTAGAAAGCTCCCTTATATAGATTTCTTTAAAAAAATTTTTGGCCCCCAAATAGTCTAGTGGTTAGGAATAAGGACTCTGGATTTGTATGGCCTGGGTTCAAATCTCAACTGTCAAGACGTACTCACTCTGCGACCTGGGCAGATCGACCTCTCTCAGCCTCAGCGTCTTCGTTTGTAAGACAAAGGTGAAAATAGCATACATCTCCTAGGTTGTTGTGAAGATTAAATAAGTTAATCAATATGAAACGCTCAGCCTAGCCTCTAGTGTGTAATAAATCTTTAAAAAGTGCTTACTATTGTTCTTTGAAGCCTAGGGTGTCAAAGCATTAGGTTAGGTATTAACGGTAAAGCATTTAGCTGAACTGGATTGATATTCTAGGTTAGTAAATATTAATTTCACTGTAAGCAGGTCCAAGATTTAAACATGTAAATATTGTCTGGAGTAAGTTATGCTGATTCGTTTTCCTAGTAGTTCACAAATCAAACTCTCAAGGTAGCTCTCAAACTTGCGTGTGCGTCAGAATCACCTGACGGCCTTGGTTAGACACGGCTGCTGGGCCTTGTTCTGGAGATTGTGATTTGGTAGCTCTGGAGCGGACTTAGCATTTCCTTTCTTACAGGCTATCTGCTGCTACCCATGCTGTTCCACAGATCGCACTGTGAGAACAAAGGCTTTGCAGGTCTGGGGAGCTCACAGTAGTTGCACGGAGGAAAAATCCTCCCTCCTTCCTTTCTTTTCCTGTGAGAAACACGCCTGTGGTTTCCTGGGAACCGTAGTGTTCTTTGTAAACAACTTGATGCCTTTAATTAAATAAGTCTCCTTTTACTACTTTCATCTAGGCAAGTATTTCCCAGACAGCTCATCTCTGGTCTGGAGCACTGGTGTTTGGTTTGGTTTGTGTTTGTTTTGCTTTTTAATTGTTTAGGAACATTCACTTCGCATAACCAATCACTCGTTGCTTCCTGGTAGCCTACTGATACCACAGCAATCTCGGGCAAGTTTCCTAACCTATCTTTGGTTCCTTCATCTGCAAAGAGGGTATCATCTCCCACTTCACAGGGTGTTGTGTGGGTGGGATGAAAAAATGTAAGGGAAGTCTTTAGTGTATATAAAACCTGGCCCTGAGTGATGGCCCAATAAGTGTGAGCTATTAGTGTTTAATAAACAAGACACAGCTGAGAACCACATCTAAAGAACACAGTAATTGAAAAGCAATAGAAAAAAATAGATATTTTATTTTTATTTATTTATTGTTTTTTTGAGACAGAGTCTCAGTATGTCGCCCTCACAGTGAGCGTGGGAGTGTCCCTCACAGTGGGAGTGTCGTGGCTTCACAGCTCACAGCAACCTCCAACTCTTGGGCTTAAGCAATTTTCTAGCCTCAGCCTCCCAAGTAGCTGGGACTACAGGCACCTGCCACAACGCCTGGCTATTTTTTGTTGCAGTTGTCATTGTTGTTTAGCTGGCCCAAGCTGGGTTTGAACCCGTCAGCCTAGGTGTATGTGGCTGGTACTGTAACCACTATGCTACGGGTGCCAAGCCAAAAAATATGTTTTTTAAAGGGGGGAATGGGAGTGAGGAGTTTTTAAATTTTAATCAGCTCAAAGAAGCCAAGTCACCAGTTACTTCACTTCTGCACCTAATCATATCATGCATGAGTTAGGGCCAACTTACCGGAGTATTTCGACTTGTTTCAACTTGAGCGACTAGTCATTAGATGCATTGGCTGGGGTTTACCAACACGCTGTTGGAGGAGTTTTGCAGCCTTTGTCTTCTCCCCCATTTACTTTCATAGGTAGAGGAAACTCTAATTCATCTTTTATCTTTTCATCTTGTGAATGCAATGTCTTCTCTTTCACTAAATTTATTTTCTTGGAGTGTACATTTTCCATACCACATTTCAGAAAAATCACAACATAATTGGGCAGGAGTTGTCACAACTCAACAACTCATTTTTGCAGAAACTTAGGATTCCTTGGACGAAATCGTCAGCTTCATTGTTGCCTAATCTCATTGATTCTTTTCCTACATACATATTTGTTCTTCTGGCAGCACCAAACATCGTAAAGTTATGTCTACAAAAGTGGATCTTTGCAGTAGAGATGTTAAAATTCTAAACAAGTTTCAAAAACTTCCTTTTATTATAAAACAAAAGAGGCCATATTGCTGACATTAGTCTTGTTGCAAAGCACTTTTAAAATTTATTTTGGATGGAGCGTACCATATAAAGAAAAGAACTTAGAGAAATATAAACTTTTATGGAGAGAATTTTATATAAAAACTTCTCTTTTACAGTGAGTCAATCCAAAGCATGTATTTCAATAAAGTGAATGAAACAATAACTTTTGGCCTAGCAGCAAAATATGAGCTCAAAGCATTTCCTCTTTGTTTTTAGCTTAAATAGTCATAATGTGTGGAGTTACCAATTTGCAAACACCTGACTTACAAATTCGTTACCAAACAGCTAAGCTTGTTCTGAGTTCTCACACTTGTAATACCAGAGCCCTGCTTATTGGAGTTATTTTGCAAGAACTATCTAAAAAAGAAACCTAAAAAATTCAACTGGAGACTTTAGAGCAGTGGTCCTCACACAGTAGGCTGCATCAGGATGTCCTGCAGAGGGCTTGTTTCAACACCTATTGATAAACCCACCTCAGAGTTGCTGATTCAGTGGGTCTGGAATGAGGAACCCAAATTTGCATTTCCAGGTGATGTTAATATTGCTGGGCCAGGGATCCCATGGTCAGAACAACTGATTTAGAGAGTGGGTGAAGTCAAATGTCGGGGAAGAAGAAACTAATGAATTGTTACAGATTAATTCTGCTGCTTACCTGTGGAACCTTGGCGATGATAAATGGAACTACCAGTAGAGAGGAGGTGAGGACCAAATGAAAAATTATATGTAAAGTACTTAGAAGGTGTCTAATGAATGATAGTTACTATTGATACTATTACCTCGTGGCTCCTTTGCTTTCAATATCTAGCACGTTATTACTGAGCGGTAGCTAGGCACTAGGGCTATCAGGTAAAGGAGACACAAGCTGGCTCCCAGTCCTTATGGAATCTGACACTAATAAAATAACGTGAGGAGAAAAACTTTTGACAAATTAAATTTGATCAAGTTTATTTGTTCAAGGAGCAAATTCACAAATAGGGCAGCCATTAGAAGAGGTTCAGAGAACTCTGCAATGTGGGCAAGGAGCACAAAGAAAATGGAAGTGAGGTGAAAAAAACCCAAACACCTAGCTTTTGCCTAATTTGGACATAGTCAGATCTGTTGGTGACCTGTGATTGGCTAAAGCTCAGCTGCTGTGAAAGGCTGACACACAGCTATTTGTTATAAAATGCACTCTTACTTTAGGCTTTCAGTTTATTTACCTACTAAGCTGAGTTGCACTTTGTTATGTAAGGACTCAAGGTACAGGGGCAGCCTCAGGCCAAATTTAGTTTAATTTAACACAGTCAAATCAAATAAAATGACAATCATGGTGAGTACTAGGAAAACAAGGTACAGACTGCTATGAGCACATGTGAAATGGAACCCTAACCATTATTTTCGGATTCTAGCAGCAGTTTTTTTCACTGGCTACTTTACTGCATGAAATCTCAGCAACTAGAAATTCATTTGATTTGGCCATCATCTGTCCTCAAGTTACAAACAACCTCTGCAAAGTATTTCATATGGCCAGAGACGATGAAAAACCACAATATACAATGTTTTATCCATGCTCATTTTTTTCTTTTTAAATTGTAGTAGAATGCACATAACATAAAATGCACCATTTTAATCATCTTTCAGTATACGGTTCAATAGTGTTCAGTGCATTTATATTGTGCAACCCATCTCCAGAACTCTTTTTCATCTTGCAGAACTGAAACTCTTTTTCCCATTAAAGAGCTGCCCATATCCTGCTCCCCTCAGTCCCTGGAAACCACCGCTCTACTGTGTTTTTCTGAATGAATTTGACTGCTGTAGGTACCTCATATGAGTGGAATCGTACTGTGTTTATACTTTTGTGACTGCTTATTTCACATGGTGTGATGTCCTCAAGGTTCATCATGTTGTAGCATGCCAAAATTTCTTTCTTTTTTGCTTTTTATTTTATTATTAACATTATTATTATTATTTTTGAGACAGAGCCTCAAGCTGTCCCCCTGGGTAGAGTGCCGTGGCATTACAGCTCACAGCAACCTCCAACTCCTGGGCTCAAGCGAGTCTCTTGCCTCCGCCTCCCAAGTAGCACAGGCGCCCGCCACAATGCCT
>CAUYTI010066377.1:0-11064 GCA_963575145.1 Galago senegalensis | reverse complement strand
GCAACCTCCAACTCCTGGGCTCAAGCGAGTCTCCTGCCTCCGCCTCCCAAGTAGCTGGGACCACAGGCGCCCGCCACAACGCCCGGCTATTTTTTTTTTTTTTTTGGTTGCAGCCGTCATTGTTGTTTGGCGGGTCCGGGCTGGGGATTTGAACCCTCCACCTTAGGTGTACGTGGCTGGCGCCTTAGCTGGTTGAGCTATAGGCTCCGAACCATCTTAGAATATTTTCAACAATCCAAGAAGAAACTGGCTGCCATTAGCAGTTACTCCCCATTCCCTACCCTTAGCCCAACCCTAGCAACCACTAATCAACTCTGTCTCTATCATTTGCCCATCCTAGACATTTCCTATACAATATGTGGTCTTCTGTGACTGGCTTCTTCCATTTAGCATAATGTTTTCAAGGTTCATCCATCTGGATGCAGCAACTTTACTCCTTATTGCCAGATACTTCACTGTATGGATATACCACATTTTGTTTACCCTTCCATTAGCTGATAGACACTTGGGTTCTTTCCACCTATTCTGACTATTGTGAATTCAGAGCTAAGAGCATTTGTAGGCTCAGTACCTGTGCTCAGTGGTTAGGGTACCGCCACATGCACTGGAGCTGGAGGGTTTGAACCCAGCCCGGGCCTGCTCAATGATAACAACAACAAAATAGCCAGGTGTTGTGGTAGGCACCTGTAGTCCCACCTACTTGGAAGGCTGAGGTAAGAGAATCACTTAAGCCAAAGAGTTTGAGGTTGCTGTGAGCTATAACACCACGGTACTCTACCCAGGGCGACAAAGTGAGATTCTGTCTTTAAAAAAGAAAAGGCATTTGTTTGAACTTGTTTCAATTTTTTTTTTTTTTTTTTTTGGAGACAGAGCCTCACTATGTCACCCTGGGTAGAGTGCTGTGACATCACAGCTCACAGCAACCTCAAACCCTTGGGCTTAAGAGATTCTCTTGTCTCAGCCTCCCAAGTAACTGGGATCATAGGCGCCTGCCACAAGGCCGGGCTATTTTTTGGTTGTAGTTGTCTTTGTTGTTTGGCGGGCCTGGCTGGATTCAAGCCAGCCAGCTCCAGGGTATATGGCTGGCTCTCTAGCTGCTGAGCTACAGGCACCGAGCCTTTTTTTCTTTTTTGAGATAGGACCTCACTCTGTTGTCCGGGCTAGAGTGCCATGGCATCATTGTAGCTCACTGCAACCTCAAAATCCAGGGCTCAAGTGATCCTTCTGCTTCAGCCTCCCGAGTAGCTGGGACTACAGTCAATTAACACCACGCCTGGCTAATTTTTCTTTCTTTTCTTTTTTTGTAGACATGGGGTCTTGTTATGCTGCCTAGGCTAGTTTGAATAAGCAATCCTCCTGGTGGGATTACAGGTATGAGCCTTTGTGCTTAGCCAGTATTTTCTTTTTTTTAAAATCATAGCCATCTTAGTGGGTCTTAAGCAATACTTCATTTCTGGTTTTGATTGCATTTTGCTAATGACTCATAATTCTCTTTTCTTTTCCTCCCTTAAATAGTTATTTATTGGTAGTGGGCTGGAAGGAGTGATGGCATTAGCATATACAGACAGGACAGTGTCATGTGGGAGGCAAAAGCAATGGGCAAGACCACCGGGCAAGACCACCTGGGGCCCTGGATGAGCCCCCCCTTCTCCAAGTGAGGGATGGGGAAGAGCCTAGAGCGTTGAGGGGCGAGCTTTAGAATACCTCTGTTTAGTGGGCATGGTTAGAGATGAAGAGAGACTCGCTGGTGCGGCCCCAGCCTGAACACTTGGGGTGTTGAAAGAACAAGACTGATGCCTTGCTCTGTGCTTGTGGTTTTAGGGTGTGGGCCACATGGGTCAGACACACACAACACCTTTAAATCTAACATTAGTTCATTTCCAGGATTTCAAGGGGCGAGCCCTGCAGTATGGGTTCCAAGTGAAGAAAGCTAAACTTGAAATCTTTTGCAGGAACAAATGGCTGATTTTTAATGTTGGCTGGCCACCAGAAGGCACCCTCCATCTTCCGATTATTCTCCAGGTTAAAAATGTTGTTTACAAATCTGGAACAGGACACCAAGACCAAATTCCGTACATCACTGTATGGCAAGACTTAGTGGAGAACCCACCAGACTGGTCAAAGGCCATGCTGCCTCCGAGTCCCAGCAACCAAAAAGAGATAATGGCCTTAAAAGAGAAACCCTCATACTCCAAGCAACCCATACCCCCGCAACTCACTGCCCCTACCCCCTTATACCTCGTTTTGCAGGGAGGCACGGATCCAGAAACCCTCTTTCCACCTTCATACTGGAATACCCCTGCTCCTCACCCGCAGGGGCCAGATAATGAAGCTGTCCCTTTAAGAGGAAACCTGGCTGGGAGCCCACCCCACACTCGCTGGAGGGTGTAGCAAGAACAGCCTTGTGTCATCGCTGACTCTATGGCCCTCCCCCTTCAAGTAGTCGGTCCTCCCAATGAGGAAGGAGAACAGCCCCTGCATTACTGGCCTTTTGCAACCAGTGGCTTACATAACTGGAAAATGCAAAACCTCCCTTTCTCTGAGAAGCCCACTGCACTTGTTAACCTTTTAGATTCCATTCTCTTTACCTAAAAGCCTACCTGGGATGATTGCCAGCAACTCCTACAGGTCCTGTTCACAACCGAGGAGCAGGGGTGAATTTTAGCAGAAGCAAGAAAGTTCGTCCCTGGATGGGACTCCTACTTTCAACCAGGCTTTGATTGATGCAGCTTTCCCCCTAACCCGACCCACTTGGGATTTTAACACAGCTGAAGGTAAGGAGAGGCTCTGAGTTTACCACCAGACTCTGATGGGAGGGCTTAGGAAGGCTGCCCGGAAACCAACGAACTTAGCAAAGGTATACAATGTATTGCAGGACAAGACAGAGATGCCAGCAGCATTCTTAGAGTGCATAATGGAGGCGTTTTGCACTTATACACCTATGGATCCAGAGGTGGAAGACAGTAAGCCTGCTGTAATTATGGCTTTTGTCAATCAGTCCACCCCAGACATCTGGCAGAAACTTCAGAAAAGAGACAAGCTAGGTAGACAATCCCTTCAGGATCTGTTGACAATTGCAGAAAAAGTGTACAACAATAGAGAAACTCCAGAAGAGAAGCAGTCACACACAGCTAGGAAGCAGACCCAAGACCTGGTGAGGATTTTGCTGGCCTCCACGGCAGGAACTCCAGAAGATAAAGCTCTACAGCTAAACTACCTTGCTAAAGGTAAGGAGACAGTCCCCTGGACAGGCCTGCCAGCTAGTAATAGACCCTGTCTCTGCAAAGACCAATGTGTGTACTGCAAAGAGAGTGGACAATGGGCCCGCGAGTGCCCTAAGAAGAGGGGCCCAGAGCAGAGAGACTGGGTCCCTGTGTTAGAACTTGAAGAACTAAATGATTAGAGGGGTCGAGCCCCAGGTAACTTTGAAAGTAGAGGGGACACCGGTTGACTTTCTCATTGATACCAAGGCCCAACATTCAGTTCTGATCAAAGACAAATGGGCCCTAGATTTCCGGAAGTCTTGGGTGCAGGGTGCCACTGGCATGAAACAGTATTCATGGACTACCTGAAGAACCATGGACCTAGGCATGGGTTGGGTATCCCATGCGTTCATGGTTATTCCTGACTGCCCCTACTCTCTCTTGGGGCATGACCTCCTCACCAAGATAGGAGCAGATCACTTTTGAGAGAAATGGGCCCCAGGTGACTGATCAACAATGGCACCCAATACAAGTATTGACCATCTGCTTAGAAGATGAATATCAGCTACATCAGCCTCCTCAACCAGCCCCCTCACCCAAAGACATGACAGAGTGGCTCTGCCAATACCCTGTGTCATGGGCAGAAACCAGAGGAATTGGGCTAGCCTTGCATCAGCCTCCCATTCTAGTAGAACTAAAGCCAATGGCCGAGCCTACCTGGGTGCAGCAATATCCTGTCTCAGGAGGCATGGAATGGTATACTGCCCCATATCTAGAGGCTTAAAGAGGCTGGAATTTTAGTTCCTTGTCAGTTGGCCTGGAATACTTCCCTGTTGCCAGTCAAGAAGCCTTTAACAAATGATTACTGACCTGTCTAGGACTTGAGAGAAGTCAACAAAAAGGTAATAGATATCCACCCCACTGTGCCTAACCCTACACTCTCCTGAGCTCACTGACTCCAACTCAGACATGGTATACAGTGTTAGAACTTAAAGATGCCTTTTTTAGCCTCCTGTTAGCCCCGCAGTCAGCCCCTATTTGCCTTTGAATGGAGCAACCCTGAATGTGGCATCCATGGGCAGCTCACCTGGACCCGCCTACCACAAGGGTTCAAGAACTCTCCCACCATCTTTGATGAGGTGTTACACGAAGACCTTGGCGACTTTCGTAAGACACACCCTGATCTGACCCTATTGCAGTATGTAGATGACATCTTGTTGCCAACAGACTCAGAATCCAAGTGTGTCCTAAGGAATGCGAGACCTACTGGCCACTCTCGGCTCCCTTGGCTATTGAGCCTCAGCAAAGAAGGCTCAGCTTTGTCAACAAACCGTGAGTTATCTGGGATATGTACTGGGGGCGAGGGTCAGCGGTGGCTAACCCAGGCCAGAAAAGAAACGGTACTGAAAATCCCAGTGCCTACGTCAGCCTGGACAGTTAAGAGAGTTCCTAGGCTCAGCAGGCTTTTGCCAGCTCTGGATTCTGGGCTTTGCTGAAATGGCCAAACCTATGTATGAAGCCACTAAAAAAAAGAGCAAACATCCAAAACGGGGCAACCAAGTGAGGCGCCTCTGGCTGATCAGCGTTGTGTCACACAAGCTAGACATAAAAAGAATGTCAAAACTTACCTTTTGGATTCCATGGCTTTCTAGTGTCCCAGAAATAGGGGAGCATCTGAACGCTGCATAGGTAGCTCTGAAAACATCTCCACTTTCATCCACTCCCTGCAAAGTGATCATTTTAAAAATCAAATTAAAAAATACCAAAGTCAATGGATCAATTCCACAGGGATGCCATTACCTCCATGGCTATCAAGGACACACCAGCCTGTTCAAAGTGGACAGGGGAGCTCAGGGCATTCCCAGAGTGGGGATGGTCTCTGATGGAGTTCTGCACAGGCCGCCCTGCTATCACCCACATGTGGGAACCTTTATCATATTCCTATCTACAGCACTAATCCTAATGTTAATTACTGTCTTTTGCTTAGAGACCTCAAGGACCCTCCTGAATGTGCACTTTAACATCCTTTGGAATGCCAATTCTTTATTTCTCTGCAGTGAGTCTAGCAAGTATCTTTTGCACACAGTTTTTAGTATTATGGCTTAAAACTATCACCGTCACACAAAATACATGCAAGGAAGACACAGTGTTCAGAATAACACAAAGGAAATACCCATCCAAGCTGGGCACAGAGGCTCACACCCGTAATCCTAGCACTCTGGAGGCCCAGGTGGGAGCACTGCTTGAGCTCAGGAGTTTGAGACTAGCCCAAGCAAGAGTGAGACTCCATCTCTTCTAAAAATAGAGAAACTAGCCAGGCATTGTGGCAGGTATCTGTAGTCCCAGCTATTCAGGAGGCTGAGGCAAAAAAATCACTCTGAGCCTAGGAGTTTGAGGTTACAGTGAGCTATGATGCCATGACATGTTAGCCAGGAGGCAGAGTGAGACTCTGTCTCAAAAAGAAAAAAAAAAAGGCCACCCAACTCAGGTAACACTGCTGCTTGCTGGCAAGGATCCTGTGTAGATGGCAGGTTAGCACTCAAAGGTAAAGAGCTCTCAGCCTGGCTCCTGCACCACCTTTTATGGGTGGAAACATAACTGCACTCAGCACGGGGGAAAGGGAAACCTGCACACTAAGTGCTCTGTGATGAAACTTTACATGTCTTTTAAAATACAGATATATCAGATGAAAATCATAGCTAAAAGATAGCATTAAATGGAACAAGTGGCTTGGTGCCTGTGGCTCAAGTGGCTAAGGTGCCAGCCTTATGCACCTAAGGTGGCGGGTTCGATTCCAGCCCGGGCCTGCCAAACAAGAATGACGGCTGCAACCAAAAAATAGCTGGGCATTGTGGCGGGCGCCTGTGGTCCCAGCTACTTAGGAGGCTGAGGCAGGAGACTCGCTTGAGCCCAGGAGTTGGAGGTTGCTGTGAGCTGTGATGCCACAGCCCTCTACCCAGGGGGACAGCTTGAGGCTCTGTCTCAAAAAAAAAAAGGAACAAGCATAATAAGAGAACTTTATAGGACCAAAAAAAGAAAAACAAACAAACGGACGAACGAACAGCACAGGCAGCATCTTCATACGTCTCCATCTGCAAGAGAAAGCTAAGCAGACGAGCTGGTGGACACACAACCAGTAACATGACCTATGCTCATACTCAGTTTCTAAATACCCCACACGAAGTTTAAACATCCAAGCAGTCACTACTGACCTTGACATAAGGTGGAGCTAAAGATGACAGGTGCCACTTGGCAGCATTGGTGCCGTGATTCTCAAGTTCCAGACAACTCTCTAAAAGGAACACACACATTACAAGTGAACATGAGGTCAGCGAGCAGGCAGATTCCTGACATAGGCTTATAACCCCATCGTAGGGAAAACAATCATTAATATCCCAAGGAAGTTCTGCAAGAACTACACAGCATCAGCATCTTCTAAAAGAAATCCGGGTGTGCCATTTATCCTCGTTGGGGTTTTATTCTAAGCATAATCAAAGGAACTGCAGGGCCGGAGCAAGGAAGCAGCAGGAGGGCTCATTTTTTTTTTTAATTGCTGGGGATTCATTGAGGGTACAAGAAACCAGGTTACACTGATTCAATTTGTCAGGTAAAGTCCCTCTTATAATCGTGTCTTGCCCCCAAGGGCTCATGTTTTTGAAGAGTCACAGGCTGTTGTGGAAAGAGACTTGCAAGGGGTTGGGATGGGTGGGAGCCCATGTCAGAGGGGACTGCAGTAGCTCAGTGAGACGACATGTAGGTGGCTGCAGCAGGATCAGGGGAGGGGAAGAAGTGGATGCATGTGTGATCTACCTTCAGGATAGAACCCAAAGGCCTTGCAGATGGACTGAATGGGAGGAAGAACACGAATGCAACCAATAACCCACAGCAGACAGGGTGCCGCTTACTGACAAGGGTGAGACTGTAGAAGCAGGTCCTGACTTGGGCATGTTATGCCCAATGTGCTTGTGAGATCCCACAGGTCGAGCCAGGTACCGGGTTTGCCGCCTAGGTGCAAGCACAGGGGTAGCCACCAGAGGCACAGGCCACAGTGACCACGCAGGGAAGGAAGGACAGATACAGGCAGGGCCAGGACTGTGCCAAACTTTGGAAGGAATCTGAGGAGCAGATAAGGCATGAAAACACAAGGAAAAACTGCAGGAAGAAGGGTCCCAGGAGGAATGAGTGGTCAGCAGAGTTGAGAGGTCAAATAAACCAAGACGCATAAACAGGACCCTGGTTTGACAAAGTGGAGGTCTTCAGTGACCTCAACAGGAATAGAAGGTGGGCATGGAAGTGATGGCAGCTCAAGGCCTGGGAGCCAAAGGCAAGGAGCAGAGTGCTTCTATAGGAGGGGGCACTGAGATAGGGGTGGCTGCAGGAGAAAGCGGGGGCCAAAGAAGGAGCTGTTTACGCTGGCGATGGCAAAGCACACTGTATGTGGACAGAAACACACCCACAGAGGGAGAGGGACACTCATTTACCTGACCCAATGAATCCTCATTGCATGCCTGTATCAAAATGTCACGAGGGCTGAGTATGGGGCTCACAACCATAAACTAGCACTTTAGGAGGCAGACGGATCCTGTGAGTGTAGGAGTTTGAAACCCGCCTGAGGAACTGCAAGACCCTGTCTCTACTAAAAATAAAAAAACTGGCTCGGCACCTATAGCTCAACCGGCTAAGGCGCCAGCCACGCACACCTAAGGTGGCGGGTTCGAATCCCCAGCCTGGACCCGCTGAACAACAATGACGGCTGCAACCAAAAAATAGCCGGGCATTGTGGCAGGCGCCTGTGGTCCCAGCTACTTGGGAGGCAGAGGCAGGAGACTCGCTTGAGCCCAGGAGTTGGAGGTTGCTGTGAACTATAATGCCATGGCACTCTACCCAGGGGGACACCTTGAGGCTCTGTCTCAAAAAAAATAAAAAAATAAAAAAACTAGCTGTGCCTGGTGGCAGGCACCTAAAGTCCAAGCTACTCGGGAGGCTAAGGCAAGAGTCTGAGGTTGCTTGAGCTGTGAAGCCACAGTACCTACCCAGGGCAACAGCATGAGACTCTGTCTCAAAAAACCCAGAAAACTGGCTTGGCGCCTGTGGCTCAAGTGGCTAAGGTGCCAGCCACATACACCTAAGGTGGCAGGTTTGAATCCAGCCCAGCCTGCCAAAAACAAGGCTGCAACCAAAATAATAGCCAGGTGTTGTGGAGGGTGCCTGTGGTCCCAGCTACTTGGGAGGCAGAGGCAGGAGACTCGCTTGAGCCCAGGAGTTGGAGGTTGCTGTGAGCTGTGATGCCACAGCACTCTACCTGGGGGGGATAGCTTGAGGCTCTGTCTCACCCAAAAAAAAAAAAAAAAGCAGAAAACAAAAAATCATCACATGTACCCTATAAAGACATACAATTATTACATACCCATAATAATTAAAAATGAAAAATTTAAAATAAATACTAAACAAAAACAAAGAAAGAGAACTGATGCTCCAGGAGAAAGCAAGGCCCAGATAAAGTCCTCAAAAAGGAGAACTCAGGTCCGGGCAGCAGGCTTAGTCTGTGACATAAACAGAAACTTTTCCTCTCATCTCATTGCCTCTCTATTCCCATGAGGCAAAGTCAAGGATCAGGAAGGGGAGGCAGGGGAAAAAAGCAGGGCCGAGCCTCGGGAGAGGGCTGTGTCCAGTGTGGCTGCACAGCCTTCTCGGCCTGGCTCTGCGGTGGGTGGAGATGTGGAGGCAGGCTTTGCCCAGGCTGGGTCTCTGCCAAGAGGGAATGTAGAGGGAGAGAGGCCCGGGGCTGTCAAGGGAGTAGGGTGCGGTGATCATGATGACATCCCACTGGGGGTGATGAGCAGACAGGGACCTAAGGGGGGTAAGGGAGCGTGCAGAGGTAGCAGGGCCAGCGGATGGGGGTTGTGGTGAGTCAGGTAACTGCAGCAGACTCCAGGCAGGGGAGCTGGAGACCAGGGTAACCACCAGGAAGCAGCAGGCTTGCAAGTGACTCCAGCATAACCCGGCCACCGAGGGGAGCGTGGAGGCAGGACACTGAGGCCAAAGAGCAGATGAATCACAGGAGAGGCTGGGCATGGGGGTGGAATCCTTCCTAACGCCCTGACACAAGCTACTCACTTAGCACTGACAGAAACAGCCAGACATATAAGGAAACTACCTCTGGCAGTGCACAGCACCTCCCAGTAATGCACACAAAGGTGCTCCACAGCTCATGAGGGGCTGGGCCCAACAAACCCATCCCAGGTTGAAAATACCACAAAGATGCCTTTCATACACCTAACCCCCTGAACATTGGCCTGTAGCTGGACAGTGCCTCTAAGGCAAAGCAGGCTGCCCAGCCCTGCAAGGGCGGTAATGTGACATACCACTAGCCTGGGAAAATTCGAATTCAGAGTATAGTTTGTACTGAATGTGTATGCTTTCACACCATCATGAAGTCAGAAATCATTGCTGAGTCAAGGACTGTCTATGAATTGTTGAATTTATCCCCAAAGCCCTCTGTGGAAGGTGTTAATTCTAAGGGCCACCTTATAAGTGGGGAGCTGAGGCAGCCTCTTTAACCCCTCCCTAGAGCCTCATAGTCACCACCTCAGTAGTGACAAAGCCAGGCTCCACCCACCCACTCTCGTCTCCTACCCTTTTGGGTCATTTTCTAGTAAGTTTTTTGCAGTTTTTGGCTAGGGCTGGGTTTGAACCTGCCACCTCTGGCATATGGGGCCGGTGCCCTACTCCTTTGAGCCACAGGCACTGCCCTTTTTTAAGAGCCTTCAGATGGCATGCTGAAGTCAAGGCAGAAGAAAATTTAAGTCACTGAATACTCTAATTAAGAGTTTACTGTACTAACAACTATAGCCTTGTTTCTTATTTCAAGTAACATCTGTGGAGGTTGGGAAGGTGCTTCTCGGACCAAGTAAGATTAAAGGCTCCTGGAACACACAGTTACTAAACACCCAGGTTTAACATTGTAAGATTGAGTTCCAGGGTGGTGCCTGTGGCTCAGTGGATAGGGCGCCAGCCCCACATACAAGGGTGGAGGGTTAGAACACAGTCCCGGGCAAACTACAACAAAAAATAGCCAGGTGTCGTGGCAGGCGCCTGTAGACCCAGCTACATGGGAGGCTGAGGCACGACAATAGCCTACACCCAGGAGTTGGAGGTTGATGGCACTCTACCAAGGGCAATAAAGTGAGACTCCATCTCTTAAAAAAAAAAAAAAAAGACTGAGTTCCAAATCCAGCCCAGCACTGAAGTGAATGCTAATGACGAACTTGATCTTCTCCATTAGCAGGGAGGAAAATCTGTACTAACCACCACGTTGTAGTCAGCTAAGAACACAGCATTATACTCAGACATCTGAATGACATGTTTGTGATACAGTACCTGAAGTTTTACCAGGTTCTGTCATAGGAAAAGTAATAGTCTTGTTTCTTATTTCAACTTTCGTGGAAGGTGGTTTTGTCATTGGTTTTACCAAAAGACTAACTGAAGGCTCAGATACTGGGGGAAGAATTCCGAACGGTTTAGAGGCCAAACGAGTTAAAAGTTCTTCTTGAGTCATATCTTCTCGAATTTGAACTTTTACAATTTTCTGAAATGAACCAAATAAGGGAAAAAGACACAAATACGGCTGTAATTAAAAAAAAAACAATTCTTATTTTTAAATTAGAGAAAAGAAATGCCAAGCATGCCCATCGACCCACGAATGTATCAATAAATGTGGTATATGTACACCATGGAATACTGTGCAGCCATAAAGAAAGATGGAGACTTTGCCTCCTTCATGTTCACATGGATGGAGCTGGAAAACATTCTTCTTAGCAAAGTATCTCAAGAATGGAAGAAAAAGTATCCAATGTACTCA
>CAUYTI010066375.1:0-35198 GCA_963575145.1 Galago senegalensis | reverse complement strand
TTTCTTTCTTTCTTTCTTTCTTTCTTCTTTCTTTCTTTCTTTCTTTCTTTCTTTCTTTCTTACTTTCTTTCTTTCTTTCTTTCTCTTTATTTCTTCATTATTTTTTATGAGATCACCTTCACTCTCCTCCCAGAGTAGACTATTCATGACCTCAACCTTCCACCTATTGACATCCTACTCTTCCATTGAATTGATCTTCCTGCCTCAGCCCCTGAAGTACCTGGAACAACAGGTTAGGGATATAACAGTTGGCTACCCTTTCTATTTGAGTAGAAACCAGGGAGATGGGATCTAAGATTATTGTTTATTTGTTCATCCTTGTTTCTAAGATCGATGTTCAGAGGGTCTACCCAATTTTTTCCCCAGATTATTGAAATATAGTAGTCAAGCATGGGATAAGTCAAGGAGCCCCCAATTCTAACATCAAAGATGGGAACTTTTTCAAACTAGATTTTGTGGCCAAGGGTGGTTCTTCATGCCCTTCATCTTGGCAATTGGGGAGAGACAATCAAGTGGATTGTCCAAGCTTTGAATAGGAAACCAACCTCACCACTAGTCAGATACCCATCTCTGAAGAACAAAAAATGGCCAGATGTTTTGTAGGCTCCTGGAAAGCCATATGAGAAAATAGATTAGCTTCTTGAGTGCAATTCAAGTTTGCTGTGAGCTATGATACCAGGGTACTCTACCAAAAGTAACAAAAAAGACTCTGTCTCAATAAATAAATGGAGAAAAACTTTTGTATTGGAGTTACTCCTCATTTTTACCTTTTTTTAAATACACAGAGACTTTCTTTACTCATCACATTAAATAAAATTCTATGGAGTCTACAGAACCAAGCAACCTCCAACTCCTTCGATTAGGTGGTTTTCTTCTTTCACCTTCTGTAGTAGTTGGGACTACAGGTTGACTGCACAATATACAGCTATTATATTTACTTTTGACCACAGATATATGGTAGAAATTTTTCTCCTAGTTTAGATGTCCACTGGAGAATTTATTCTTTCATCCAGAAATTTTTATTTTTCTACGACCGCTATCAGCCACATCCTCAGGTTTTACACACCTCTGACTCTTTGGTATCTGAAATTCTTATAGTCAATCTAAACTACTCACAGTAAATTCTAGACTCAAGTCAGGTTTTGTTTTATGGAGAACAAAAGAAAATCACACTAAGGATATCCTTAGTTGGAGATCACCACATCTATCCAGATTTTACACTCCAACCCTTCTGTTGCACTCTTTAATCTGGGCTAATATTCCCTTGCCCCTATCAGTCCTTGACCAGGCTTCAGACATCACTGGATGGCACAAACTCATCAGATCAACTGGCCTTTTCCTATGTTACCAGATACAAATGAACTTTTCATGACTTATTGTTCCCATCTCCACCCAGGAACCAAAATAAATATCTTCCTTTCTGTTTTACTGCATTCCATCTGCTTATTGACCTTTCCTACATATATTCTGTATGTAGCATAATTTTCTTCTTTCTTCCTTCCTTCCTTCCTTCCTTCCTTCCTTCCTTCCTTCCTTCCTTCCTTCCTTTCTTTCTTTCCTTCTTTCTTTCTTTCTTTCTTTCTTTCTTTCTTTCTTTCTTTCTTTCTTTCTTTCTTTCTTTCTCTCTTTCTTTCCTTCTTTGAGACCAACACTCACTCTGTTCCCCAGGCAAGATTGTCTATGTTCTCTGCCTTGCACACAATGACATTCAACTCTTCAGTTGAAGTGATCCTCCTGCCTCAGCTTCTGGAATAGCTGGAACTATAGATACAACACTTTACATACCTTTCTGTTTGAGTAGAAACCCTTTGTGATATCAGGGCTAAGGTTGTCTTTCTGCTATTCAGTCTTGTCTATAACTGAGGAACTCAGTGGATTTGCCCAATTTGCTTGCCCAAAGCATCAAAATTTTGTAGTAATTCATTGGTATAAATCATTGAACTCTACTTACAAAATGAGCTTATTGGATTCTTTGAGGGATGTCTAATCCTCATACCTAAGTGATACATAGCAAGGAAGTCAGGACTGTTTTACATATGCTTAGTTGGAGATCACCATATCTATGCATGGAACTCTTGTATCTTTATCAAGTTTCATTAATTAGTTTGTATTGTACAAACCCCAGGCAACACCCATTGTAATATCATCCATGAAGATCATGAAGTTACTTCATCTTGAAATGTCTTGGATTGCAGGTTTCTGGTGAAAGATATTCACCGGACATTTTTGCTCAATTCAGCTGAATTCCTGCAGGGATTTATCCAGAATATCTCTTAGCCTTTCATCCACAGACAGAGAAGTGATCTTCCATTTGCGCTTTATTGGTTACATTAATGGCTGAGATTTCAGTCACTAGCTAACCCAACAGTTCACATTTTACATGGCAGTGCGACTCAAGCTGCATTCCAGATAATAAAATTGTGTAGAGACACATAAGGAGGATGCTCTTTGTTCTTTTATTTTTTATTTTTAGAAACACTTTAACTTTGTCACAGTAGGTGGCGTGCTGTGCCATCTCAGCTTACAGAAACTGCCATCTCCTGGGCTCAGGTGATTCTTTTGCCTCAGCTTCCTCAGTGGCTTGAACTACACTTACCTGCTTCAATGCTCAGCCATTATTTGTTACAGATTGTCTGGAACTAGCCTCAACACTAGTGAGATTCCTATCTCTGAAGAATAAAAAATGGCCAGATGTTATGCAGACTCCTGGCATGCCAGCTGAGAAAGTAGGTTACTTTCATAAGAGCACTTGAAATTTGATCTGAGATATGATATGAGGGTACTCTACTGATGGCAACAAAATAAGACTATCTCAATCATAAAATAAAGGAAACCATTTATATTGGAATTACTCCTCATTTTTACTTTAAAAAAATAAAGACAGATAATTTATCACACGAGTAAAGTTCTATGGTTTATACAGATCACAGCAACCTCTAACTACTGGGCTTAGGGGATTTCTCTCAGCCATTTAACTAGTTGAGACTATAGGTGCATACCACAATGCTGAGCTATTATTTTTTGTTTGTTTTTGACCTTGGATCTAGTGTTGAAAATTTACCCTTAAATTGTATGTCGACTCTAGAAATTATTCTCTCAGCAAGAATTTTTTTTTTCCTCAATTTTTTATTTAGTCAAAATTCAGATTGTACACAATTCTCAACATTTCTTACTTTGGTTTCTTTTTGTCACTCAAAACTGTACACAGAGTAAATTCTTGACTCAAGACATAATTTCACTCTTGCAAACTATAAATAGCAAAATGTCTTCCTTCCTTCCTTCCCTCCTCCCTCCCTCCCACCCACTCTCCTTCCTTTCTTCCTTCCTCCCTTCCTTCCTTCCTTCCTTCCTTCCTTCCTTCCTTCCTTCGTTCGTTCTTTCCTTCCTTCCTTCCTTCCTTCCCCTCCCTCTCTCTCTCTCTCTCTCTCTCTCTCTTCCTTTCTGGCTGTTTTTCTTGATTTCTATCTTTCTGCCTATCTTTCTTTCATTATTTTTCATGAGGGAGACTCTTACTCTGTTCCACAGGCAAGATTGTCCATCACCTCAGCCTTGACAAAATAACATCCAACCATTCAATTGAAGTCATACTCCAAGTGATCCTTCTGCCTTAGCTGGAAGTATAGGTTAGGGATACAACTTTTGACTACCCTTTCTATTTGAGTAGAAACCCAGTGTGAGATCAGGGCTGACTTTGTCTTTCTGTTGTTCAGCCTTGTCTCTACCATGGGAGCTCATGGGATCTGCCCAATTGGGCTGCCCAGAGCATTGAAATACTGTAGTCATGTGTGGGATAAGTCATTGAGCTCTATTTAAGAGTTGAGCTGAACGTGATCTTTAAGGATTGGCAGATCCTCAAGCCTCAATGACATATAGGGAGTATGTAAAGAGTGTTTACATATCTGTGGGGGTAGATAACTACAACTATGCAAGGATCACTTTTATCCTTAAAAGGTTTCATTAGTTATTGAATATTATACATGTGATCTAATATAACTCTTAAACATAAATTGTAACTAGGAAGCCAAGGTTTACACACAGCTATCAAAGAATTCTGGAAAGTTGGAAATTTAAAGATAGGCTAATATTTCCTATGGTCATCATAAATAACTGCAGATATGGAGTGCACTACTGGACTCAGTGCCTCTCCCGATTTTTAAGAGAGAAACTTCATTGTGACACCTATCCTCCAAAACAAACCTATTTCAGAGAAAGCAGTAAAACATCATGAATAGTCAAACTGTGAATTGTGTGACATAAAATTTAAGTATATCAAATCATTGTCTGATCACTGGGCTACGTTTCTGTAACACCCCAAGGCAAAACTAGGTAGAAACAGACTCCTTTATTTGATTACAAATACATGAATTGAAAAGGAAAGATTTTTTTTTTAATCTCTTTGCCATGGTTACTAATCAAAACTTAAGAAGCAAGAATTTAGTGTGGTGAAAAGAACCTCAATCTTTGTAACTTTGGAACCCAACAATGTACCCTGATAGCAAATAAGCATGATTAATAGGAATAACATTAAGCTTAAAGTTGATAAACCAGAGCAACACCCATTGTGATGTCATCCATTGTGACCATGTAGATTCCAGTCACTACGCTGACACCACAGTTGATATTTTGTAAAGCAGTGAGAATCATTTTGAATTCCAGATGGTAAACCTGCCTAGATACACTTAAGGAAGATGCTCTTTTTCCTTTTTTTTTTTTCCTGATACCAGTTTTCACTTTGTCACTCTTGGAAGACTGTTGTGGCCTCAGAGTTCACAGAAACCATCACTTGGGCTCAGGTGATTCTTTTCCTACATGCTCTTCAGTAGTTTAAAATTCAGGCACCCATATAAATGAGCTATTTTTTTTTACACTTTGCCTGGGACTGTTTTCAAACTCACCACTCTTATCATGAGCCACCTCTTCAGACATTGAGTTTTTAAACATAGATATTTTTCAAAATATTCTTTGAGGCCAGGGGTGGTTTTTCTTGCCTCTCAATTTGGCAATTCCGACAGCAAATTTTTCAGACATTAATATTTTTCAAACTATGTTTTGTTACCAGAGGTGGTTCTGCATATCGCTCTTCTTGGCAATTTTGGAGGCACAATAGTTGGGTTGTATGAGCTTCTTAATTAGAGAACAGCTTCAGGACTAGTGAGATTTCCATCTCTAAAGAATAAAAAATGACAGGATGATATGCAGGCTGCTGGCATGCCAGCTGAGGGAATAGGTTTGTTTCATGTTTGCTGTGAATAATGATATCTGGGCACTCTACCAAATGAAAAAAAAAAAGAGAGAGAGAAAGAAAACAAGACTCTGTCTCAATAAGTAAATGGAGAAAAACATTTGTATTGTTGTTACTCCTCATTTTTAATTTTCTTTTATACAGACAGAGATTTACTTTATTTATCACATTCAGTAAATTTCTGTGACATCTACAGATCACAGAAACCTTCAACTCCTGAGCTTAGGTTATTTTATTCTCTGAAAAACCCTAGTAGCTGGGAGTACAGGTGCATGCCACAATGCCTTGCTATTATTGTTAGTTTTTACCATAGATCTAGTGTTGAAATATTTCCCCTAGATTACACGTCAACTACAGAAATTATTCTCCCATAGAGAATTTTTTTTCTTCTACAAACCCTATTAGTCAATACTTCAGATTTTACACAACTCTGACCCTTTGTTATATGAGATTCTTGTCATCATTCTAAACTTCCCACACTGTGAATTCTTGACTCAAGTCAGTTTTCTTTATGCACACTCAAATATCCAGATCATATACTCCATTATTTCTATGCACTTTTCAATATGGGCCAATGTTCCCTTGCCCCAAGCAGTCCAAGACCAGGGACCAGGCATCTCTGGATGACTTCTACCCATCAGATCAACTACCAGTCTGCTAAGGAACAAACCTCAAACAAACTTGTCCAGACTGATTGTTCACTCCTTTCTCTGGGGACCACAAATATCCTCCTTTATGTAGTCCTGTATATCATCTGCCTACTGACCATTCCTTGTAATTTTGCTCTTGGAATATGTATCTAAAAATCAATCAATCTTTCTTTCTTTCTTTCTTTCTTTCTTTCTTTCTTTCTTTCTTTCTTTCTTTCTTTCTTTCTTTCTTTCTTCTTTCCATCCTTCCTTCCTCCCTTCCTTCCTCCCTCCCTCCCTTCCTTCCTTCATTCTTTCTTTCTTTCCTTCTTTCTTTATTTTTCAAGAAACAGACTCTCACAGTGTTCCCTAGTATAGATTGTACATGACCTCAGCCTTGCAGAGAATGAGATCCAACTCTTTGGTTGAAGTGATCCTTCTGCTTTAGCCTTGGAGTGGCTGTAACTATAGGTAAGGGATGCAACCCTTGGCTACCCTTTCTCTTTGACTAGAAACTCTGTGGGATATCAGGGCTGAAGTTGTGTTTTTCTTGCTCAGGCTTGTCTCTAACTTAGGAGCTCAGATTGGCCCAATTTGGCTGTTCAGAGCATCAAAATATTGTAGTCATAAATGGGATAATCATTGAGCTATACTTAAGAAATGAGTTCATCAGAGACTTTTAGGATTATCCAATCTACAGGCCTGGGTGACACAGAAGGAGTAAGTCAGGACTTTTTTACATGACTGTGGTGGGAGATCACCTCGACTGTGCATAGACACCTTTTATCTTTATTGAGTTTCATTAGTTATTGTGTATTGTGTGAGTGATATAACATAATTCTTCAACATACACTGTGGGCACAAAACCAAAATTTAGACACACGTAGCATAGAATTCAGGATTGATGGAAATTTTAACATTGGCTGAAATTTCCCATGATCATCATAAATAACTGCAAATATATAATACACTGCTGAACACAATGACTCATGAGTTTCCAGAGAGAATCTTCACTGAGACACCTACCACCTAAAAATAGCCTATTCCTGAGAAAGAAGTAAAATGTCATGAAAAGTTGAACTTGAGCTTGTGTGATGTACCATCTGCACTGTCAAATAATTTTCCAATCACTGGGCTTGATTTGTCGTTGTATAACATTTTAAGGCAGCACTAGATATAAACTACACTCTTTTATTTGATTACCAGTCCGTGAATTGAAAAAGGAAGGAAGGGATGTTGAGTCCCTCGGCCATTGTTACAAAACAAATCTTAGGAAGCAGGAATTGAGAGGGGAGAAAAGAACTTCACTCTTTGTAACAAGTTGAACTCCACAGTAAACCCAGATAGCAACTAAGCATGCTTAGCAGGAATATGAGTAAGCTTAAAAACGTTATCCCAGGGCAACACCCATTGTGATATCATTCATGGTGACCATGTGGTGACTTCATCCTTGAATGTCATAGGATCCAGGCTTCTGGTCAAGGTTAATCACTAGACTTTCCTTCTCACTTTAGCTGGTGTCCTTCAAGTATTTGATCCAGGATATTTCTTAGTACTCCATCTACCAAAAGAGAAGTGATTTCCCATTTATGCGTTATTGATTACATTAATGGCTGAGATTCCAGTAAGTAGGCTGACACAACTGGTGAGATTATGTACAGCAGTGAGACTCACACTGCATTCCAGATGGTGAAAATACATGGAATCACTTAAGTAGGATGCTCTGTTTTTTTTTTCTTTTTGAGACACAACTTCATTTTTCACTCTTGGTAGAATTATGTGCCATCACAGCTCACAGAAATCTCCACCTTCTGGCCATTCTTTTGCCTCAGCCCCATAAGTAGCTTGAAGCAAAGGCACCTGCCTCAATGCTCAGATATTTATTATTTCAGATTAGATGGTACTATTTTCAAACCCACCACCCTCTTGGTGAACCACCACTTCAGACACTGTTGATGTGATATTTCTCAAACTGGGGTTTGTGGCCAGAGGTGGTTTCTTCATGCCTCTTTTCTTGGTAATTTGAGAGGCCCAGTCAGTTGGATTGTCTGAGCTTCTGAGTTGCAGACCAGTCTCAGCATTAGTGAGATACCCATCTCTGAAGAATAAAAAAATAGCCCCATATTTTCAGGCTCCTGGCATGCTAGCTGAGGGAATAGTTTCATTTGATGAGAATACTTGAAGTTTCTTTGAACTATGTTACAAGACAACAAAACTGGGCTCTGTCTCAATAAATAAATGAAGAAAACCATTTCTATTGAAATCATGTGTTCCTCCTCATTTTTAAGTTTTTATAGAGACAGAGACTTCTTTAATTTTTTTTTTCTCAGTGTCTGTGTTTAAACCCGCCACTTCCAGCATATATATCAGGTCTGTGCTCTACACCTTTGAGCCACAGGCGCCACTGAAGATTTACTTTATTTATCATACTCAATAAAGTTCTGTGGCACCTACAGATCACAGCACCCTTGGACTCCTTAGGTTAGTCAGTTTTCTTCTCTCATGCTCCAAGTTAGATATGAATACTGCTGCACAAAACAACATGTTACTGTTCTCATAGAAAACTGATGAATGAGTCAGAAAGCACTGTGGAAAAGATGAATAATCTGAAAAAGGAGGCTTAGGCTCACTCTGGCTCATACCAACCACCTATCTTTATTGATTCTCTTATATGTTCTAAAACATCCAAAAAAAAAGTTTAAAATATCAAACCATTAAGACAGCAAAGTAAGATCAAGGAAACTACCATATAGATTCCAATTCAGAACAATTAATGCTAAGCATGTATACAATTGACGTAAATTAAAAACATTTCACTTGGGGCTGAATCAGTAAGGTAACAGGTAGTCTGTTCCCTTGGCCCAGTTCCTTAAATTTAAGACTATTATTGTGTTAATGAGGAGAAACGAGCAAGGTACAAATGCCCAGTTCTTCCACAGGTATTTAGCCTCCAGCTAGAACCCAGGGTGGTCCTCCAGCAAATTTCTATCCAGGAAATTTTCTTCTTATTCACAGGCCTGGGAAAGTTCTCAGAGTAAGAGAATTTCATTTTATGGCCATTGTTTCTTCTTCTTACTGGGGATAAAAATGAATCTCTTCCCTTATGTAGTCCTATATTAATCAGCCTACTAACGTTTCCTCCTAATTTCACTCTAGGAAACTGTACCAAGCATCTATCTTTCTTTCTTTCTTTCTTTCTTTCTTTCTTTCTTTCTTTCTTTCTTTCTTTCTTTCTTTCTTTCTTTCTTTCTTTTTCTTTCTTTCTTTTCTTTATTTCTTTTTCTCTTTATACTTTCCTTCTCCCTTTCTTTATTTTGTTCTACCTTTCTTTAATTATTATTTATGAGTTCAAATCTCAATGTGTACCCCAGACAGAATTTCATTTTGTCACACTTGTTAGACTGCCATCACAGTTCACAGAAACCTCATCTCCTGCACTCAGGCAATTCTTTTCCCTCTGCCTATTACTTTAAACTACAGGCACCCTCCTCAATTTCAAGCCATTTTTCCATTACTTTAAACTACAGGCACCCTCCTCAATTTCAAGCCATTTTTTTTCTTGCCGATTGGCTTAGACCATTTTCGAACTCAACACACTCATTGTGAGCCACTTCTTCACACATCTGAATTGGAGACCAGCCTCAGCACTAGTGGGATACCCAAAGGTTTGCTTAATGAGAAAACTTCACACTTGAAGTTTGTTGTGAGATATGATACCAGGGTCCTCTACCAACAGCAACAAAACAAGACCATGTATCAATAAATAAGTCGACAAAACCATTTGTATTGGAGTTAGTCCTCATTTTTACTTTTTTTAAATAAATGGAGAGAGAAACTTACTCTATTCATCACATTGAGTTTGGAGAAAAGAACCACAATATTTGTAACAGTTTGAAACCAAAACAAATCCAGACAGCAACTATGCATGCTTAGCAAGAATAAAATTCAGGCTAAATATCCTAACCCAGGCCAACACCAATTGTGATGTCATTTATGGAAACCACGTAGTGAATTCATCCTGGAATATGCTGGGATAAAGGGTTCTGGTCAAAGATACTCACTGGATTTTTCTGCTTACTTTACCTGGCATCCAGCAAGTGTTTGATTGAGCTATGGTACCAGGATTCTATACCAAAGGCAACAAAACAAGACACTGTCTCAATAAATACATGGTGAGAAACATTTGTATTGGAGATACTCCTCATTTTTACTTTTTTTTTTTTTTAATCGGGACACCTACTTTATTTATCACACTCAGTAAAGTTCGGTGTAGTCAACATATTAAAGCACCCTATAACTCTTAGATATAGGTAATTTTCTTTCCTCAGCCTTCTGAGTAGCTTGGACTACAAGTGCTCACCAGAATGCCTGGCTATTATTTTTACTTTGACCATGGATCAAGTGATAAAAAATTTCCTCCATATTAAATGTCAATTGGAGAAATTATTCTCTCATAGGGAAATTTCTTTACTACAACCTCTCTTAGTCAAGACTTCAGATTTCACACAACTCTGACATTTTGGTATGTTAGATTCTTGTAGTCACTCTAAACTGCCCACACAGTGAAATCGTGACTCAAGTCAGGTATTTTTATGACCAACAAAATATCTAGATCATACAGTTGAAACTGTGAGAGCCAAACTAGCTCCATTTTGTTGTTTACAGCAAAAGCTCTATTCTTGGCTGTTAACTGCACAAACTCCATTCCTGGCTGTTTACCACATAATTTCCATTCCTAGCCCCTCCGCCCTAACCTCTGCCAATGAAACCTGCAGGCCACTCCTTGGTGACTCCCCCACCCCAGGTTGCACAGCCACTGATCTGTTAATTGAGTCATCTTAGGAAAACAGCTGCCATACTAAGAAATAGGCTTTTACGTCCTTGAAATTCAGGTATTCTCCTTCAACTACCTAATTTGGCTATACCATCCTAGCCCCAGTTAAGGGATCCCCCATCCCTCACATGTACCAATCCAAATTCACCTTTACTAGTGAAATCATCAGCCACCAATGCAAATCCTCCTTTACTTCCTCCTTTACTAATGAAATCACCAACCACCAATGAAAAGTGTACTCCTATCCGACCCTACCCCTCTTGCTTTCTGTACTCCATAAAAACTTCCTCCACCCTGGGTTTGGGGCTCTTCCTCAACTTGCATGCCAGGAGAGTCCAGGTATCCTGGGGCCTGAATAAAACCTCACCTCATGCCTTTTACAGCAGAGCATGTCTCGAATTTGTCTGTTTGGGCTGTTTGAGAGAATAATATTTCGGGCATAACAAAACCTTCTGTTGCACTTGTCTATGTGAGACAATATTCCCTTGCCTCACTGAGTACAATACCAGGGACCAGACATTTATGGTGACCCCTACCCATGAGAATAACTGGCATTCTCCTAAGGCTCAACCACAAAGGAACCTGTCATGACTCATTCTTCCCTCCTCTCTGGGGTGACTACAATGAATCTCTTCCTTTATGGATTCCTGGATTACATCTTCTTACTGAACTTTCTTTATAATTTTATTCCTGGAAGCGTTACCTCACAAAATTTCTTTATTTCTTATCTTTCTTTCCCTTTTCCCCTCATTCCTTTCTTCCTTCCTTCCTTCCTTCTTTCCTTCCTTTCATTCATTCTTTCTTTCTTTCTTTTTTTCTTACTTTCATTATTTTTCATGAGACTGCCTCTCACTCTGTTGGCCAGGTTAGATTGTCTATGACCTCTGCCGCATAACGGCATCTAATTCTTCCGTTGAAGTGATCCTCCTGCCTCAGCCTCTAGAGTAGCTGGAAAATACATTAGAGACACAACACTTAACTATTCTTTCTATTTGACTAGAAACTCAGTGTTATATTAGGGCTGAGGATGTGTTTCTGTTGCTCACCCTTGTCTCTAACACAGGATCACATGGGTTCTACACATTTTGGCTACTAAGATAATTGTAATATTGAAGTTATGTGTGGGATAAGTCATTGAGCTCTACTTAAGAAATTAGCTTATCTGGGACATTGAGAATTTTCCATTCCTCAGGCCTCCATGACCCATAGGGATTATGTCAGGACTGTTTTACATACTCATGGTGGGAGATAACCACAAATATGTATGGATCTCTTTAATATTTATCAGGTTTCATTAGGTAGTATGTATTATATGTCTAATACAAAATAATTCTTCAACATGCATTGTGGCCAAGAAGCCAAATATTTAGACACTCATACCACGGAATTCAGGATTTATGGATATTTTAAGATAGACAAATATTTCACATGATCGTCATAAATAAGTACAGTTATGGGGTGTACTACTGGACACAGTGACTCACAAGATTCCAAGAGAGAATATTCAGAGAGACACCAACCCTCTGAAACAAGACTGTTCTAGAGCTCAAAGACATACATCATGAAAAGTAGAATTTGGAATTATGTGACATATCATTTACATCTTTCAAATCATTGTCTGGCAACTGGGCTCAATTTCTTGTTCCATTACATACCAGAGCACTCTTCCATTTGATTATAAATCCTTGACTTTGAAAAGGAAAGTATGGGTTGTTGAATCCTATGGATATGGTTACAAAACAAAATTTAGAAAGTAGTAATTGAATATTGAGAAAAGAACCCCACTCTTTGAAATAGTTTATACCCAACAAGAAACCTAGAATCCAGCTATTCATCCTTAGAAAAAATAAGATTAACCTTAGAAATGGCAACACCCTCTGTGATATCTTCCATGGTGACCGTGTAGTGACTTCATCTTTGAATGTAATGGAATCTAGGCTTCTGGTCAAAGATACCCACTAGATGTTTCTGCTCATTGGAGCTGGAAACCTGCAAGGGTTTGCCCCAGGACATTTCTTATATCTCTATCCACAGACAGAGAAGTAATTCCTCATTTATGCCTTATTGATTACATTAATGAGTTAGATTCTATTCATTAAAAAGAAACAGCAGTTGAGATTCTGTACAGAGTGAGATTCAAGTTGCAATCCAGATTTTTCAACTGCATAGAGACTCTTAAGTAGGGTGCTCTTTCTTCTTCTTTTCTACCTTTTTGAGTTGGAGTTTCAATTTTTACTTTTGGGAGTGTTGTGCCATCACAGCTCACAGAATCCTCCATTTTCTGGCCTCAGGTGATTTTTTTGTCTCAGCTTTCCCACTAGCTTGAACTACAAGTGTTTGCCTCAATGCCCACCTATTTTTTGTTGCAGATTGGCTGCAACAAAACTCACCACTCCCATAATGAACCACCATTTCAGACATAAAAAATGAGATGTTCTTCAAACTAGGTTTCGTGTCCATGGGTGGTTCTGCATGCTTCTTATCTTCACAATATGGGAGGATTAGTCAGTTGATTGTCTGAGATTCTGAATTGCAGACCAATCTCAGCACTAGTGAGATTCCCATCACGGAAGAATAAAATTGGTCACATGTTATGCAGTCTTCTAGCATGACAGCTAAGGGAATAGGTTAGCTTGATGAGCAAAGATGAAGTTTGCTGTGAGCCATGATACCAGGGTACTCTACCAAAGGCAACAATACAAGACTCTATCTCAGGAAATAAATGGAGAAAACCATTTGTATTGGAATCACTCCTCATTTTTCCCCTTATAAAATATAAATAGACTTACTGTAGTTGTCACACTCAGTAAAGTTCAGTGACCTCTACAGATCACAGCCCTCCAACTCCTGGGATTAGTCCATTTTCTCTTTCAGCCTCCCAAGTAGCTTTGACTAACTACACGTGCACCCCACAATACCTGGCTATTACTTATATTTTTGACCACATATCTAGAGTTGAAAAATTTCCCCTACAGTAGGTGTCAACTGGAGAAATTGCTAATATTATTATCACGGGACATTATCATCATCATTATTTTGGTAAAGAATTGTCTGCCTCCTGGCTCATCTAACTGAGTTCATGCATGTAAGCAAACTCTTCTGTGGGTAGCAAAAATATTATTTTTTTGCTATATTTTTTCAATATTATTATATTGAAAAGCTCACGTTGTTTTGCGTGTCACCAATAGTCTCCTGGGCCTGTTAATTAGTGATAAAAGAGATTGGGTTAGCATCATGCTATTAAATTTATTTCTCCACCAGGAATAGAATTGTAAATATTGAGCAGGAAAAAGAGCAGTTTGAGAAAGTCTTTCCTAGTCCCTTGGGGTAAGAAACCAATCTCCACAATAAGAATGTAAAATGCCTTGAGTGCATTAATCCTGGAGGCAATTACAGCCTCTTTTAACAATTCAAGGCATTTAAGATTTACTTTAGTATATAGTATTTTGTTCTTACCCTTTAAATCTGGAAGGTGGGCAACAGGCATGCTTAAGTCCATATTCCTATTGTGAGTGCCAGATTCTTCTAAAGAAATGTCAGGCTCTGTTAAAATTATCACATCTGAAGGGGTAGGCAAAATTACTGTTTGAACTTTTCTAGAAGACTGTACACTTTTATATTCATAAGGTGGTGCTGAAGGGTCCACATGAGTAACAGGATAAAACTGTTTAGGTCTATACTCTGTAGATAGAGAATGAGAGCATAAAGGTCTAGGCTCCTCAGCCAGAGAAGGAGGTGGTGAAAAAAGCACATCTGTAGAAAAAACAGGAGGCATTGGACCAATACCAGAGGTAGCAGTGGGCAAAGAAGGCTTCTGTTTCATATTGTCAATTAAATCATTACATTCTCTAATGACATTTTTTAAGTCTGATATGTTTTCCTGCAAAGATAGAGCAGAAGATGAAAGAGGAAATGATTCCTCCTCTGACTCTTATTTGAAAAATATGTTATCATTATCTAAAACTCTTTTCATGTCTGAGACTGTCAATTTTGTAATTTGAGACTCTTTGTCACCTTTTAAGACACTGGTTTATGTATTTGTTTTTTCTTTTCATTAAAAAAAAATATTGCAAAGACATCTTCAACAAGTTATAAACAGTCCACATACTTTTATCAATAATATTACTTTGGTGATAGAACCATTTTGTGTCTCTTCCAAGTCTTCCCACGTAGGCAAATTCAGTTGATTACGATGCTAAGATAAAAAACAATAACAATTATGGACAATTGCCAAAGGTGGTAGAAAGATTGAGTTTTGACTGAAACAACCTTAGTTGTCTAATAAATATATTCAATCACTTATAAAGTCATTAGTGATTGAATATATTTATTCTCAACAGAAATTGTATTTCCTATCTTAATGTCCCTTTAATGCAAGCTTGTTGAGAGTCTTGACTCTTCACAACTCAATAGTAACCTCGATTTCACATGTTTCCAGTGCTTTCACCTGAATCTCAGTGAGCAGAAGCTCTGTGAATAGTTCGACTAGGTTTGGTGCAGGTGAACAGCCTCCCCCCTGTGCCAGATGTTGCTGTTCTCAAGGTTTAACTGATCAGTGATGCAGGGGAAAGCACTACAGATAAAATGAATGAAGTAGAAAGGAGACTAATGCTGGATGAGGCACTCAGTAACTACCTATTTTCTTTGATCCTCTTATATACTACAAAACATTGGATAAGAGTTTAAAATAACAGTTAAGAAAGCGAATTGAAATCAGGGAAAATGCCATAAAAATGCCAGATTAACACAATTACTGCTGAGAAAATACAAAATTGATACAAATTAAGAATATTTTATTTGGAGCTAAACCACAAGGGCACCAGGCTCTCTGTTCTCTTAGCCCATTTCCTTCAACTAAAACTAGAAATGATTGTGTTTACTTTGTGACAAAGACACAAAGTACAGTGACCCAGTGCCTGGACAGGTGTTCAGCACTCAGATAAGACCCAGCATGGATATTCAGGACATTACTTTCTTTGAACTGTAGCTTTATGCTTTTCAGCAGGCCTGGATATTTCCTCAGAGTAAGGACATTCCATCTTGGGGCCACATTCCTCAGGGATCATGGGAGGCTAAACTGCCATGTCTGAGTGTCAGGGGCTGTACCCCTTAATATACCTGGAGTTATATATAATACTCATGGGAAATATCAGCCTATCTTAAAATTTTCATCCATCCAGAATTCCATGCTAGGAGTGACTAAACTTTTGGCTTCTTGACCACAATGCACGTTGAACAGTTATTTTGGATCACACATAAAATACGCAATAACTAATGAAAACTTACAAGGAGAAAACAGATCTATGCATACTTGTGCTACTCTCCCACCACAAATATGAAAAAGTCCTGAGATAATCGCTATGTGTCACTAGGCCTGAGTATTAGAGAATCCTCAAAATCCCCAGTAAGCTAAATTCTTAAATACAGCTAAATGACTTTTCCTATGCATGACTAAAATATTTCAATCCTCTGGAAAGCCAATTTGGCAAATCCCTTAAGATTCCCTGTTAGAGACAAGACTGATCAACAGAAACTCAAACTCAGCCCTCATTTCCCAACGGGTTTCTATTTAAATAGAAAGGATAGTCAAGTCTTGTATCTTTTACCAATAGTTCCAGGTACTCCAGAAGTTGAAGCAGAAGAATCACTTTAACCGAAGAGTTAGATGTCATTTTGTGCAAGGCTGATGTCATGGCCAATCTATCCTGAAAACAGAATAAGAGTCTCATGAATAATAATGAAATAAATATAAATAGAAAGAAGGAAGGAAGGAAAGAAGGAAGGAAGGAAGGAAGGAAGGAAGGAAGGAAGGAAGGAAGGAAGGAAGGAGGGAGGGAGGGAGGGAAAGAGGGAAGGAAGGAAGGAGAGAAAGAGAGAGAGAAAGAAAGAAAGAAAGAAAGAAAGAAAGAAAGAAAGAAAGAAAGAAAGGAAGGAAGGAAGGAAGGAAGGAAGGAAGGAAGGAAGGAAGGAAGGAAGAAAGAAAGAAAGATATTTTGCTAGCTACAGTTTCCAAGAGCAAAAGTACAAGCTAATATCAGTAGGAAGATGGAATAAAGGACTACATAGAGGAGGAGATTTATTGTGGTCCCGCAGGGGAAGATGGAACAATGATTCAGGTCAAGTTAATGTGAGCTTGGTTCCTTAGGAGATTACTAGTCAGTCTGATGGGGAGGGATTGTCCAGAAATGTCTGATCCCTGGTCTTGAACTGATTGGGGCAAGAGAATATTGGCCAAATTTGAAAAGTGAAACAGAAGAGGTGAAGTATACAATATGGATATTTTATTGTAAAATCCTGATTTGAGTCAAGAATATACTGTGTGGTCATTTTAGAGCAACTCCAAGAATGTAAGAAACAAAAGAATTCACTTTTTCTGTCTTTCTTTATTTACTTTTCTTGAGACGGCCTCTTTTACTGTTCTTGGATTTAACTCCCTCTGGTGCCAGATGTTTCTTGTCAGCGAAACAGAAGAATGCACTGCGGATGAAATGAATAAACTGAAAAGGGATGCTGAGGTTCACTCTGGCACTCAGCAACTACCCATATTTATTGATTCTTTTATATACTCTGAAACATCTGATAAAAGTTTAAAATACCAAACTGTTAAGACAGTAAAGAAAGATTAGGGAAACTACCATAAAATTCCAATTTAGTACAATTATTGCTGAATAAGTATACAATGAATACAAATTAAGAACATTTTACTATTCTTTTCTCTGTTTCTCTCTCTCTTTTTTTCTTTAATTGAATGGTAACTATATACACTAATGCACTTCTGGGGTCCAGTGTGAGGTTTTCTCACACAATCCGAAACACTTGCATCAAACTGGTTAACATACAGTTTGTGTCATTTTCTTAGTTATTATTTTAAAACATTCACATTCTGCTCTTAGAAAGATTAACTTGTACCCTTGTAAGATAAACCTCAGAGGTAATCACTCCAATCCCCCTTCATTCACCCATTCACCCCTTCCTCTCCCTCCCCGTATCCTTAGGTTGTTATTAGGTTATCACTTTCATATAAAAGGTATAAATTAGTTTCATAATAGGGATGTATACATTGGATGCTTTTTCTTCCATTCTTGTGATACTTGCTCAGAAGAACATTCTCCAGTTCCATCCACGTGAACATGAAGAACGTAAAGTTTCCATCTTTCTTAATGGCTGCATAGTATTCAATGGTGTACATGTACCACAGTTTGTTGATCCATTCATGGATCAATGGGCACTTGGACTTATTCCTGGCAATTATGAATTTGGCTGCAATAAACATTCTGATGCAAATATCTTTGGTGTGATGCAATTTTTGGTCTTCTGGGAATATGCCTAATAACGGAATTGTAGGGTCAAACTGCAGGTCTATTTTTAGTTCTCTAAGTGTTCCCCATATATCTTTCCAAAAGGAATGTATTACTTTACAGTCCCACCAGCAGTGGAGGAGTGTTCCCTTTTCTCCACATCCATGCCAGCATCTCTGATTTTGTGATATAGGCTAATCTCATTGGAGTTAGATATATCTCAAAGTAGTTTTGATTTGCATTTCTCTGATGATTAAGGATGGTGAGCATTTTTTCATATATATGTAGGCTGTGCACTGATCTTTAGAGAATTTTCTCTTCAAGTCCCTTGCCCACCCTGAAATGGGATCACTCATTTTCTTCTTGCTAATACGTTTAAGTTCTCTATGGATTCTGGTTATTAAACGATTGTCAGACATAACCTGCAAAAATCTTCTCCCATTCTGAGGGCTGTCTGCTTGCCTTACTTACCGTGTTCTTGGCTGTGCAGGAGCTCTTTACTTTTATCAGGGCCCAATAGTGTATTTTTGATGTTGCTTCTATTACCTGGGGTGTCCTCCTCATAAAATATTTGCCCAGGCCAATTTCTTCAAGTGTTTTCCCTACACTTTCTTCTAGTATTTTTATGGTTTCATGACTTAAGTTTAAATTTATAATCCAGTGAGAGTCTAACTTAGTTAACGGTGAAAGGTTTGGGTCTAGTTTCAGTCTTCTACAAGTTGCCACCCAGTTTGCCCAGTACCATTTGTTAAATAGGGAATCTTTTCAACAATCAATGTTTTTAATTGGCTTGTCAAAGATCAGGTACCTATAAGTAACTGGATTCATCTGATGGCTCTCTATTCTGTTCCATAAATGTACTTCTCTCTTTTTGTGCCAGTACCATGCTGTTTGATCACTATGGATTTATATTATAATCTGAGGTCTGGTAGCGTGATTCCTCCTGTTTTGTTTTTATTCCTGAGTAGTGTCTTGGCTATTCGAGGTTTTTTCTGATTCCATATAAAATGAAGTAATATTTTTTCAAGATCTTTAAAATATGATAGTGGAGCTTTAATGGGGAGTGCATTAAAATCATATATTGCTTTGGGCAGTATGGACATTTTAAAAATGTTGATTCTTCCAAGCCATGAGCATGACATGTTTTTCCATTTGTTAGCATTTTCAGTTATTTTTTTCCTTACAGTTTCAGTTCTCTTTATAGAGATCTTTCACATCCTTTGTTAGGTAAACTCCTAAATATTTCATCTTCTTTGGCACTACTGTTAATGGAATAGAGTCCTTAACTGCTTTTTCAGCTTGGCTGCTGTTGGTATATATAAAGGCTACAGATTTATGAGTGTTGATTTTGTAACCTGAGACACTGCGATATTCCTTGATCAATTCTAGGAGTTTTGTGGTAGAATCCCTGGTGTTTTCCAGATATACTATCATATCATCTGCCAAAAGTGAAAGTTTAATCTCTTCTGACCCTATATGGATGCCCTTAATTGCATTTTCTTCTATAATTGCGATGGCTAAACTTCCATTCTGATGTTAAAAAGCAGTGGAGATAGTGGGCACCCTTTCCTGGTTCCTGATCTGAGAGGAAATGATTTGTTTAACTCCATTCAATACAATATGGGCTGTAGGTTTGCTTTAGGTGGTCTCTATCAGTATAAAAAATATAGGTCAACCAGCTAAGGCACCAGCCATGTACACCTAAGGTGGTGGGTTCAAATTCCCAGCCCAAACCCACCAAACAACAATGACGGCTGCAACTAAAAAGTAGCCGGGCATTGTAGCAGGCACCTGTGGTCCCAGCTACATGGGAGGTGGAGGCAAGAGACTCGCTTGAGCCCAGGAGTTGGAGGTTGCTGTTAGCTGTAATGCCACAGCACTCTACCCAGGGGGACAGTTTGAGGCTCTGTCTCAAATAAAAAAAAAGTAACTTCTATGTCAATTTTCTTAAGTGTTCTGATCATAAATGGATGCTGGATTTTATCAAAAGCTTTTTCTGTATCAATTGAGAGAATCATATGGTGTTTGTTTTTTAATTTGTTTATGTGATAAATTATATTTATAGATTTACATATGTTGAACCATCCTTGAGATCCTGAGATAAAACCCACTTGGTTGTGATGTATGACTTGTTTGATTTGTTGCTGGATTCTTTTGGTTAGGATCTTATAGAAAATTTTTGTATCAATATTCATTTGTGATATTAGTCTATAATGTTCTTTTCTTGTTGGGTCTTTTCCTGGTTTGAGTATCAAAGTAATGTTTGCTTCATAGAATGTGTTGGGTAGTGTTTCATCTTTTTATATATTTTGGAAAAAGTTGAGTAGTATGGGTACTATTTCCTACTTAAAGGTTTGGTAGAATTCTGATGTGAAGCCACCTGGTACTGGGCTTTTCTTTTTAGGGAGACTTTCTATAGTTTATGTTATTTCAGAACTTGATATCAGTTTGTTCAACAGTCCCACTTCATTCTGGCTGTCTTGGGAGTTGGCGTGCTTCCAAGTATTGGTCAATTTCCTTCAGATTGTCATATTTCTGAGAATAAAGTTTCTTCTAATATTCATTAAGGACTTTTTGAATTTCTAAGGGTTCTGTTGTTATTTCATCTTTACCATTTCTGATTGATGAGCTTAGAGATTTTACTCTTTTTTTATGATTAGGTTGGCCAAAGTTTTATCTATTTTATTGACCTTTTCAAAGAACCAACTTTTGGATTTATTGATCTGTTCTATAATCCTTTTATTTTCATTTCACTTAATTCTGCTCTAATTTTGATTATTTCTTTTCTTTTGCTGGGTTTGGGATTGGAATGTTCTTCCTTTTACAGTTAAATAAGATGTCTCATTAAATAATTTATTAACATTCTCTCTTTCTGTTTTCTTGAGGAAGGCTTGTAATGCTATAAATTTCCGGTTAAGACTGCCTTTGCAATATCCCAGAGGTTCTGATTACTCATATCTTCATTATTATTATGTTCTATAAATTTGGTAATTTCCTTCTTGATCTCATCTTTGACCCATCTAGCATTCAGCATAAGGTTATTTAGCTTCCATGTTTTTGTATGAGACTGCAAATTCCTATTGATACTGAGTTCAACTTTTATTCCATGATGGTCCAAAAAGTTGCATGGAATAGTTTCTAATCTTTTAAAATTACTGAGGTTAGACTTATGACCTAAGATGTGATTGATTTTGGAGTATGTTCCATGGACTAATCAGAAAAATGTGTATTCAGTTATGTTAGGATGAAAAGTTCTGTAGATGTTTGTTAAGTCCAAAAGTTGAATAGTTAAATTTAAATCTAAGATTTCTTTGCTCAGCTTTACTTTCTTTTTGAGGATCTGTCTAACATTGCCAAAGGAGTGTTGAAATCTATGACTATGATGGAGCTGGGAGAGATGAAGTTGCTCAAGGCAGTTAGAGACTCTTTTACAAATTGAGGTGCATTGTGGTGGGGTGCATAGATATTGATAATTGAGATCTCATCATATTAAGTATTTCCCTTAACAAGTATAAAGTGGCCTTCTTTATTTTTGGTGACTTTTTTTGGTTTAAAACCTATTGTATTTGTGAATAATATTGCAACACCTGCTTTTTTCTGCTTTCCATTAGCCTGAAATATAGATGACAATCCCTTCACCCTGAGTCTTTTAAGGTAAGGTGAGATTCTTGTATACAATAGATGTCTGGTCTGAGGTTCTGTATCTAATCAGCCAATCTGTGTCTCTTTAGAGGACCATTTAATCCATTCACATTGATAGAAATTATTGATAAGCCTGGTAAAATTTTGAGCATCAAGTTGTTCGAAATTCTAGTGGACATTTTTAATCCTTTTGCCATTGTGGAAGTTGGAATTTGATCCAAGTTTCTGGGTGGGTTTACTTTTGTGATGGAGGATTGCACTGGTCATTATGGAGGATAGGTTTGAGAATTTCCTGGAGAGCTGGTTTAGTTATAGCAAATTTCTTCAACATGTGAATGTCATTAAAGTATTTAATTTCTCCCTCATATATGAAACTCAGTTTTGCTGGATACAGTATCCTGGGTTAAAAGTTATTTTGTTTTAGGCTCGGCACCTGTGGCTCAAGCAGCTAAGGTGCCAGCCATAAACACGATAGGAGGCGAGTTCAAATCCCCAGCCCAGGCCCCCAAAACAACAATGATGGCTGCAGCCAAAAAATGGCCAGGCATTGTGGCAGACACCTGTAGTCCCAGCTACTTGGGAGGTTGAGGCAGGAGACTTGCTTGAGCCCAGGAGATGGAGGTTGGTTTTAGCTGTGATGACATGGCACTCTACCCAGGGGGATAGCCTGAGGCTCCGTCTAAAAAAAAAAAAAAAAAGAAAGCTATTTTGTTTTAGGAGATTAAAAGTTGATGACCATCCTCGTCTAGCCTGTAAGATTTCAGTTGAGAGATATGCAGTCATCCTAAATACTCTTCCCCTTGTAGGTTATGGTTTTCTTACGTCTATCTGCTTTCAGAATATTCTTTCATATTAACTTTGGTGAAGTTAATTATGATGTGTCTGGGGGATGTCTTCTTTGGATTGATTCATGCTAGGGTACTGAAACTATCTGCTATATGAATTTCAGAATCTCTTGGCTTGTCTCGAAAGTTCTCTTTCATAATTTCATGAAAAAGAGCCTGTGTGTTTTGTGAAGCAACTTCACCACCTTCAGGGATTTCTATAAGGTGAATATTTGTTGTCTTCAAATTGTCTGAGAGTTCTCTGAGGGTGAGATCTGTTTTTGCTCTTCATTTCTTTTCATTTTTGCACTCCTGGACTTCTTCAAAAGCTTTGTTTTCAAAGTCCTTTATTCTGTCTATTGCATTCTTTTATGGAGGGATTCCACCTTGTCTTTCAGATCTTTGAGGGCTGCAACCTCTTGTCTCAGTGTTTGAAAATCTTTGATCATTCTATCTTTGAAATTATTCAATTCTTGAGACATCTTTTCAATAATTTCTTGAGATATGTTTTGAATAATTTCTTGAACTCTTAATTTCTTCTTTTCTTCCATTCTGTCAATCTTATTTGCTATCCTCATTCTGAACTCGATTTCTCACATTCTAGCCATTTGCTTGTGGATGGGGTCTTCAATTGTGTCTGCCCCAATTTCCCTTGGTGGAGTTGATCTACTCTGGTTAGTCAAGTTCCCAGCATTTTTCCACTGATTCTGCCCCATGCTGAGTTTACCTTGTTTGGAGGCCTTATCAGAACCATTCAGTTCGTGACTTCTTTTGATTGCCCAGAGCAACAGGGAGAGTGTATCTGTTGTCTTCTCCCAGTTTTCTGGTGCTGTGGCAACTGGGTTGCAGTGGAATGGTAGCAGCTGCACAGGAGTGTGCATGGCTGGATTAGACTTCGTTCAGCCTGCCGGGGTGACCAGGGATCAGGAGACCAGCAGCATCTGGATCAGTCATAGTTTGGCTCTTCCGGGACAACTGGAGGAACAGGGGAACTGTAGTAGCTAGAGTAGTCCTAGTTCAGCACCCGGAGCAGCCAGGAGGTGGGGGAATGGCAGCAGTAGCACAGGGTATGCAAACAACCAGATCATTCCTAATTCAGCCCTGCCAGTGTAGCTGGGGGGGAGCAGAGGACTCCTAGACCATCGCCCTTTGGATGCATACAGCACTAGCAAGCCAATCTGTGCCTTCCTATGCGGTACTCCAGAGGGGGGACCTCCCCCATTTCTGTCAGTGGGGCACATGTGGCTCTAGCAAACAATTCTGGACCCACCCAGAGTTGGAGACCCCTCCACCACCGCCTGCATGGTGCATGCAGCTTTAGCAAGCAGTTCTAGGCCCACTCAGCATGGGTGGCTGGATTGGGGAACTCCTCCCCTGTCCCCCGTGAGGTATGCATGTCTCTAGCAAGCTGTTTTGGGTCTACCTGGAATGGAGGACTGCTCCGCCACTGCCCATGGGATTCCCACAGCACTAGCAAGCAATTGTGGGCCTGCCCAGCGCCAGATCCTGGGGCAGGGATCTCCTCTGCTTCCTGTGAGGCATGTGAGTCTATCAAGCAGTTTTGGTCCCACCCCGCTCTGTGAGGGCAAAGGGATCCACCCAGAAGAAGGGTTAGTCTCAGAAGGTTAATACCTCCTTCCCCACCTTGCACCCAGTCACTTGTAATCCCCCAGGTCTATGGCCCTATTCACTCCAGTAGGCCACTGCTCTCGGGTTTACGACTGGCAAAATAAGGCAGGAATCTGAGTTTTGTGGGGGAGCCATGTGTTTTTAAATTAGGCTTCTGTCCAGCTAGGTTTCTCTGTAAGTCCTTGCATTCAGCTCTGGGTAGCAGACAAATAGCAATTTACACAAAGTTGTCATTTCTAGACTCTGCCCACCCACTGTCTTTGTCTAAGGGGGATTACACCCTGAGGGTTGGTGCTTTACTTATGAAAGTTCTCTGAATTATGCCTGTGGCTGCTGTCCCGAACATCTGTTTGCCCAGAGATGGGACTGGAATGGCATCAATTTGCAGCTCAGGATGCCACTGTTGCTATATTGGCGTGCCCAGAGCCAACCTTCCTCTCCTCACGCCTGTACCACAGTCAGCACAGAACAACACCAACCTTTTCCCCCTCCAATTCTCTCAAGGAAATGCCCAAGAATTTGGATTCCATAGGGAACAAACCTCTAGACCTCGGAGTGGGTGGGTGAGGCGTCCTCAGAGTTCAATGTTGCAGATGTGAAATATGTATAGTTTTATACAATTTTACAGATTTATGCCTGGATGGAGGGTGCTGTGGCATGCCAGCGGAGGTAGGAGGTCCAGTTTTTAAGGGGGTGTCTCTGGTGCGATAGAGTGGGAGGAAGTTTGAACTCTGCTCACTTGTTTTCATGGAGTAAACTGCCAGCACTTGTTGTGGAGGAGGGGAATCCTGTGTGCTTGGTGGTGGATTTTGTACCATTTGGTTGTATTTTTGAGGTCTCAGCTCGCTTCAGGAAGGTTGAAGTGAGCTCTTCAGTCTTATCACTTGGCTCTGCTCCAAACCATCAGCTAACTTGCTAAACGTCTGTCCCTTAAGCCTCCTTCTGGATGAGAGCTTCTGTAAAAAGCTGGCTCAGTCCACCATCTTGTCTCCACCCCCAGAATACTTTACTTGGGAATGAATCACAAAGGTTCCAGGTTTACTGTTCCATATGCCCACTTCTTTAAACTTAAGACTAACAATTATTGTGTTAATGAGGAGAAGGGAGCAAAGTACAGTTGCCCATTGCCTAGTTATTTAGCATCCAGCTATGACCTAGCATGGTCCACTGGCAAATTCCTTTCTAAGAACGATTTAATTTGATCTGCTTCCCTATACTACACAATAGATCACCTAACAAAATTACTAACTGTTCTAAATAAGCCAATTAATTATGTATTTTGTTATCAATTTGTTTTTGAGAAATTGATAGTTTCTCAGCATTTGTGGGCCAATTAGATGAAAATTTTTCAGTTTTTATGGATTCAGTGAGGGCAAGTTCAACAGCAGCTGCAGAGGCAGCGACAGCTCTAATGCTGAGAATTACCACTATCAGAAGACAGATAAAACTCTTCATCCTCTTCGTCAGCTTCTGGACTAAACTCACTAGGATGGAAATGACTGGGGACTCCTCTATTGGTCTTATCATCTTCAAAGAAAACCAAACACTGGTTCTTTCCTGAATTAAATAAATCCTATGTCAGTATGTAGCAGGAAACCAATGCAGACAGAAGACACCAGGCACCAGTGAATGGGTCTATTCAGCCAGGGGGTACTCAGAACACCAGCATGTTTCCTCAAACCAAGTCCCTGGTCTCAATCACTTTCCTCTTTTTTATCCAAACTTCATGGTAGAAGTGCACATGAGGGTCATAAAACAGAGACATGACATCATTCTCAAGGACCCAGAGTCAAGGGTGAAGGTCAGATTCACCCGTATCTTAGAGACTGGTCAGACCACCTGCCATCAAAGGCAATAGAAACCCAAGGAAGTTACTAGGTTACAACCTAGGGCCCAAGTATGTCAAGGAAGAAACATACAGACAACATAAATATCTGCAGCTTTGCTGAGGCCCATACAGGGTGTCTAGGACAGATTCTTTTAGTTCTGCTTTTACTTTCTTGCCTCATTCCCACCTTTGAGACTCAGAACAACTTGTTATGGTGTCTCACCACCATTCTAATCAAATTATGTCTCAGTTCTTTGGTGGAGCATGCTCCACCTGGGACTCTTTGAGACAAAGCCAAATTCTCTAGGTTTCTCACCATTTGGAGATATACTGACAATAAGCATGAGAGGAGAAGGCAAGTATAAAATAACAATAAGACTCCTATTATAAGGGACTTAAAAACTCTAAAAGCAGAGAACTATCCACCAAAGATGGATTTTTTATTATATCCATGTTACCTCTGTACCAGAACATGAGCCAATTTGGCAATTTCATTAGCTATACTTTCTAATACTAGACCTTGATCATCTATTTTTAGACAACTATTGTTCAGAAGAAACTTTCTACATACTCCTCCTTCTGCAGCAATTAAATAATCCAAAGCTAATCAGTTTTGTACAATGTTCTACATTAGCATCTTGAATATTTGCACAAACTGAAATGCACTTAGCTCTCATGAGTCCAATAAAGAACAGTCCCATGATGATGTAGATCTTTATGCTTTGGCTGTGCATGCACCAGTCAGCTCCTATGGTGTGACCGGAAAGGGCTGCCATTCTCTGCAACACCAGCTTGAGAGAGTTGTCAGGATCTGAGCTAGCTTCCCAAGGTTCAGGAGTCATTGAAGTGCGAAGCCCACACCATGGGAACTCAGGATTAGCTGCCATTGTTATGTCCTGCTCAGTCCTGCTCCTCTTACGTGGGGACAGGTCCTAATCTGGTTTTGCAGCAGGCTTCACTCTGCTGTAATGGATCCAGGCAGGAATTTCTGTTCCTTTCACAGCTGTAGGTCTGGTCGGGATAACATTGTAAGGGCCTTTCACCTCACCCTCAGGGGAGACATGTTCCAATCTTTGACTCACATCGTAGCTCCTGGAGAGAAATGGTGGACAAGGGAAAACAAAATAACAGGACACTTCTCATTCACTTATTCCTGACATTGCCTCTGCCACCTTTTCTAGTGCCTGCAACTGCTTCCTTAATTCTATCTCTTCCAATTCCCAGGGGGATCCTGGCAAGCTCCATAGTAAGGGTGGTGGCCTATGATATAGGATCTTATATGGTGAGAATCCTGTCCTCTTAGTAGGAGTACACATAATCTGAAATAACACTAAGTGCAGGATGCTTATGCACTGTAAGTTTGTCTTCTGGCATACTTTCCCTAAACTGGCTTTGATAGCTCTATACATGCATTCCACCTTTCCCGAACCTTGTGGACGATAGGTTGCCTGGAGTTTCCAGGTGATGACAGGATGTTAGCTGTCTTCTGGATCAATTCATAGATGAATTCTGGACCATTGCCTGACTCAATCCTCAGCTAGACCCCAAAACTGTGGTATAATATTTCTCAAGAGTCCCCAGGTGACATCTTGCACCTTCTCAGTGCAGGTAGGATATTCTTCTACCCATCTGGAGTAGGTGCACACCATCACTAGTGAGTACTTGTTTCCTCTACATCTGAACATTTCAGTGAATTCTAACTGAAAGTCCTTGATGGGCGTTGCTTCATATGAATGGATTCATGGGGGTACCATTTGTCCTTGGTGGAAGTTGAACTGGCTGAAGAGGACACATCACTGAGTGATGGCTTTTTCCAGGGCTTTTGCCATCACATAACTGATTCCATCAACATACAAGTCCTAGTCTGAATCTGGCAAGGCTGGTCATGCAAGTCAGGTCTGCTAGAGTACACATTATCTTTGAATTCCACACAGTCATGGTCAGTCTCTATTCCATTGGCTGGACAGAGAGTAGCTGGGTCAAAAATATCTTTTAGTGTCCATTAAAGTGACCACAGAGTGGGGTACTTTTACTCTGAGACCCTTCCCTATAGTTAGCTTATCAGCTTCTTGCACAAAGAAAGCAGTAGTGGCTAGAGCCCATAAGCAGGGTGGCCATCCTTTTGCTACTCCATCTAATTGCTTAGAGGGGTAGGCTACAGGCCTTGGCCAGGACCCACCCAACTGGGTTCCCATACCCACAACCATTTTATCTCTCTCTGAGACATACAGAGTGAAGGGCTTGGTTAGGTCTGTCAATCCCAGTGCATGGGCAGTAATTAGCCCCCATCTTTTGCTGGAAGAGGGAACGTTCCTGTTCTCTTACCTACTCTAAGATTTTTCCTTCCTCTCCTTTAGTTGTCTCATACAGAGGTCTAGCCAAGATAGCAAAGTTGGGAATCCAAAGATGAGAGAAAACAACTATGCCAAGGAATTCCTGAACTTGCCTTAGGTTTGTGGAGGTGGGGAGGTGACTAATGACTTGCCATTTCTCCCTGTCTAGATTCCGTCCTCTCTGCTTGATAATAAATCCTAGATAAGGTACTCATCGCTGGCAGATCTGAGTCATTAGCTTAGAAATTTTATAGTCATATACCGCTAGATGTTGCAATAAGCAGTCTGTACCTTGAGTACAGTCCCATATCTTTCACCTAGACCTGTGGCCACTGCTGGGCCAGTTTGGGCCTCAGTCCTTCCCCTGACTGAGTCACACACAGCCTTCATTCCCAAGGCGGACACCAGACCTGGTTTGGGCAGTTGTATCTGCATATTTCCTGGTGGTCTTTTGTGGAACACTTCCAAGGGAGACAGAAGGCTTATTCAGCAGAGGCTCCATTGCATCTATAATGTCACTCCTGTGGTCTGAGAGAGTGGCTACTGACTGGGTGATCACCTAGTGCTCACCCCCAGTATTAATTAGAAAGTCAATGTCTTTGTTCCTAATCCTTACTTGAACCATGGACTTTCTGGGGGCGGCTGAGTCCAGTCGCTTTCAGTCTAGCAGAGCCTCTCCCAATAAGTTATATAGGGCTCCCTACTCTTCCAGTTCTATGGCCTTTCTCTCACGTATCTTCACACTTCCTTGCATCTCGGAAACCCATTCTTCCAATGCCCTGGCTCTTGGTCAGTTGCATACTGATCCCTTCACAAGTGGGGGTCTTTTACCCTAGGTCCCCTACTTCCTCACACTCCTTGATCCTGTCCTCTTTGAAAGAGATGGGTCCCTTCTCTTGTACATTTCAGAGCCGCAGCTATGAGATTGGCCTTTCGCTTCATGCATCTTTCTTCTTCCCTATGGCTTACTGCTTCCCGATTCAAAAAGACTTTTTGTGCTATTTTAAGGAGTTGCAAGGTGTTCATACCTGCAAAACCCTCCTGCTTCTGAAGTTTTCACCATATATCCTCAGTGTGTTGGCTAACTAGGGCCATATTAACCATCCTTTAATCTTAAGGGCTCTCATGGTTAAAGGTAGTGTATATCCAAAACACTTCACATAACCTTTCCTCGAACTGGCCTGGGTTCTCAGTCTTTCCTTGGAGAACCTCATTTCCTCGAGCCAAATTGACAGTTTTCTGTGTCCCTTTCTCAGCCTCTGCAGTAATGCTTCTCAATACCCGATCTACCAATTTCATCAGCATCACTACTCTAGGTCAAAGGGAAAGCACTTTCCCTTCCTTTCCCTGTGTTACTAGCACTGTCACGACCTGCCCTCTCAAACAAGTTAGTGGGTTTACTACTAGCTGTAGCCAGGTGTCTATGTATGGAAGCTGCTCAGAGTGACCCCCCTTTCCAGTAACTTTGTGCCATATCTCAGACACTAGGGATCTCTGTAAACTTCCTTCTGACAGCCATCCAATCCCAAAGGGGGGCGATTCCTGCTCATGAAGACTCCTTAGCTTTCCTGGTGTCATAGTCATATACAAATTTCTTATTAATGTGCTTCAACATGGTAGTCAGTGGGGCGGAATTTCTTTGCTTGTTCCCTATTTCTACCCAAGGTCTCCCTTTTGAGACACATACTCACACCACAGATTTTGGCTAGTCTCTTAATCACATTTGACAGTTAAAAAAAAAAGTTATGACTCATTTCATGAGTTAACAGTACAGACAAGGCTGGGATCTAATACAAGTTGGCCACAGCCTCTTTTTTTTTTTCCTTTGAATTATTTTTCTCTCTCCAATTTCTCTCTTTATTAAAGGCAAATTACAGTGTAACCAACTCAGTTGCCAAAATAAACTGTACTTGCAATATACTGATTATTTACATAAAGCACAGTAAGCCATGCAGACTCTTTGGGTTTGCTGGAACCTTTTATAAGGATTTTTCAGGCCAGACTTTCTCAAGAGCCTTTCATGAGCCCAGGATTTATCTGTGCCATAAGATCCTTGTATGTATTCAGTAAATTACTCTTCTCTTGAGGTCTCCAAACACATTTCAATTTCCCAGACCTGTCAGCAAGCGACCTTCATTACTTACCACAGATCAGGAAAGGTTACTGATGGGTATCAGGGCAGTTTCCAAAGGGCTTTCTTTATTGGTCTTATAAAGCCAACTTTAATTCCTTAACATAGTCTGGACACCACTGGAAATGCTATTCCAGGCAAAGCCTTGGAAAAATACCAGTGTCTTCATCATGTCCTACAGAACAAAGCAGATTCTTATTGAACTTATGCAAATAACTGTATTGTCAGAAATTAATAATACTTACTAATGACTTTCAAATTCTGGAGAAATCAAGGAAAGACAAAAATACATGTATGAAACTTTGCTCATAAGTACATACATTGCTTGAAAAGATACATATAGCTCAAAAGAGAGAGAAATATTTTCTTGACTTCTGGAAAACAGAACACAGAAAGATTTTCCAACAATATTTCAAACAAATAGCCATAACAAACTAGCCTAGTTTTATGTAATTGATTTCTGTTCTTTTTGAAGTTAGGTTAGCAACACTAATAGACATGTTAACTTTCTAATGAAGGGTCTAAAAATCTGCTTTTAGCCTTAAGGCATTTAATTTCCAAAGATATTAGGAATTTGAATTCGAGAGAATTCATCAGCCTTTCTTAATATTTCTTTTTCTTTTTAGGATAAAGATTGGACTCAGCCAGTTACCTAAAAAAAACACTTTTTTTTTAGGTGAACCAAAATTATTACTAACCACATATTTCTGAACAGAACAATGCTTTACAATATTGGAACACATATATATAACCATAACCCACACAAAATTAATCATCATTTCATATTTGACAATGTTTCCTATACATTTTGAATAAATAAAATAGGTTCAAGATGTTTTTATGCCTTTTAGTGGTCTTAATATTTCAAAAAGACCAAATTTAGAGTTTAGCTTTTTGTTTTTTGGACCGAGTTCAAACCTACCAGCCTCGGTGTTTGTGGCCCACACTGCAACCACTGAACCATGAGCAACAAGCCCCAAATTTAGACTTTTAATTTTGGAAGGTTTGTCAAATATCAAAAGACCTAAAATATTGGTTCAAATAAGATTATATGCCGAAAGATTTTAAAGTAAATACATAGTTAACTAGACCATATGAAAATTCTTTTAATAATTCTCTTTTATGAGCTTCACTTAACCTGCACAGACAATCTATAAACATCCTAAACATGCTTTAACTTTGTCCTCCCTTCTTTTTTTATACAATCATTCTTTTTCAGGACAAAATTGTTCACACAAGATTCTTTCTTTATATCATGCCATTCTTCTTTCTAACTTTTCTTGCTTTCAAAAACTCACTTACAACAAAGCAGAACCTCAGTTCACTGTGAAGTCACCTATTTACTTGGCAAAACTGATAATTAGAAGGTTTAAAAAGCCAGAAACTTATTCTTTGACATAGACTTAGATTCCCCAACAATTTAAACAACAAAATGATTACATTTTACAAATGAGAGACATTTTATAAGATATAACATTATTACAGGATTTTCCCAATCAGAGCTGTACAGGAAACACCCATTTTTTCAGGCTCAGGGGAGCTCAGATATCAGACTCCCATCTCCAGGTACATACTCTCTGAGCCCCATCCAGATCATGAAGAAAGCAGCCTAAAACATTTTGGCTGGGTCCACCCAGACTAACGAATACACATCCTAATCCTCTCCCCAGACAAAAACTGCTGCAAAGACCTAATAACTTTACCCAATGTAAGGGACTGCATCCACCCATTTGCTAGAACACCCATCTAGTTTGTAAAGGTATTTTTCCATTTACTGAGTCTTGAGCAAAATATCTCTCAGGGCCAATTGTTTACCCCTAGACAAAGGACTCATACAGGAAACCTCTGACCTGGGTCTCCTCCCTTTTCCAGAGGCTGTTCACCTTTGAGACCTATTGCTGATATTAATACAGTCCCAAAAAACATAAGATTTACCCAATCTCCCCCAGATTTTCAAGGATCATCTAGAGCTAACCAGACCTCCTGAACCACAACACTTTCCAAGGCATGGGTCCTCTGTCCATAGCTCGGGCACCCTCAACTGCATTTGCATGCCCCTCAGTTTGACAAAAAGCCATTTTATCATTGATCTGTGGCCTGCAGGCTCAGTTCTCAAATTCCTGAGACCAAAAATTTATTAAAGAGATTCCAGTAAGAAAACTACAAAACCTTTTCTAATGTTTTTCCATTTTCCCCCAAGATGATGTGGCCATGTGACAGTCACCAAAGACAGAGCACAGAAAACCTGGAAACTCCAGTGTCCCCCAGAATAGAAAGGAAGCAAAGTTGAAGCAGAGAAGAAGGGCACACTCACAGATTCGTTTCACCCCATGAATGGGGGAGGTGCGAAACCTCACCTATTTTTACCCATCTCAGTCATTCTCCAAGCACTCACATGCACACAATTCCAACGTATTTCTTAACCTGGGCAGTCTTGATTTCCCAATCCAGCTTCTACTTGGCCATAGGAGGCAAACCAGCACTCCACTAGGTCCTGTGATGGGAGAACTCTCAAAGTTCTCTCAGTCATACCACATCGAAAAACTCTCACACACCTGTCAACAGACCTGCTGGTGATCTAATGCCCAAGGGATTGATCAGACTCCCTCTTCCACTAAAACTGCAGTGGGTACCAAATGGATCCTACCTTGCCTTAGATGTTTCCCTGTTTACCTGCTGGTGGTCTAACACCCAAGGAGGTAATCAAGGTCCTCTTTCACTAAAATTGTAGTGGGCTTCAAATGGATCCTGCCTTACTCTGGATTCCTGGTGCCACCTGTTACTGTTTTCTCTCTGGTGCTCAGCTTCCACAGTGGCACACCACAGGGACCTCGTCAGCTCAGTCTCCATGAAATGTTCCTTTGGAAGAATTTGTCCCAGGAGTGCTCTGAGGACCACATCAACAGACGGGTGGGAGTTCGCCATGAGAGTGATCTGTGCGGCAGGCAGAATCTGAAACAAAAAATCTAACTCCATGGTTTTTTTACCAAACCTCACTTCCCGGACAGGGAATCAAAAAATGTAGCAGGAAAGTGATACAGATAGAAGACTCCAGGCACCAGTTCATTAGATGAAGCAGGTTTATTCTGTTGGGGGTACTCGGAACACCAGCATGTTTCCCAAAACTGAGCCCCCACACTCAATCTCTTGCCTCTCTTTTATGCATTTCTCAGGACAGGAGTGCACAGGGGGGTCATAAAATAAAGAGAAACATGACATCATCCCCAAGGTACCAGGCTTAAGGAGGAAGGTCAGACCACGTGCCCTCAAAGACAACAGAAACCCAAGGAAGTTACTAGGTGACTATCTATGCCCCACATACATCAAGGAAGAAAGATACATACAAAAGAAATGCCTGTGGCTTGGCTGAGGCCTACATAGGGAGGCTAAGACAAATTCTTTTAGTTCTGCTTTTACATTCTTGCCTCAGGGAAAAATGAAATATCATGGATACGTTAAAACATGTGAACACTTGACATTTGTCTGGACAATGTATTTCTCCAGTGTCATTATTCCAAGTAATATTTTCAACTAACCAAACATAAGGAAGTTTTACACAAGCATAAGTAAAATGGGCTTCTTGCCTCTTGAAATGGAAAGTATGTTGAAAATAATGTCCATGTTTACACATATGCATCCCTTTACATGCATATAATGCAAATAAAGCCTGTACAACTTTCTGTAAATCAGGTTGTGATGGATAGCCATAAATACCTGGAGCAGGTGGTGCACAACCACTTTCTTTCCACCAAACTACTTTGATGAGGAGTAGATTATAACAGTGGAATTTATATGATGACTAAAGTGATTAGAACCAGGCCCTGATATTTTAATCAAAAAGGCCAAAGGTCTCCAGTCAGTAATAGATCCAAATTTAGTTTGTCTCAAAGCATATAAATATGAGCTGCAACATTTTCACCAATGAATACAATCCACAATATCAGTAAAAACATTTAGCTTACGCTGAGGGTAATTGGGCAATAATTCATATTGTTTTAAAATTAATTTAGTAAAAGTCATTGTAGTTAGTAAATACATTTTTCAAAAAATGTAAAGTAAATTGAGCTGAATGATTTTATTATATCCTATCCCCTTTTCTGTTTGAAGACTTTTTCTTTTAATGTTCTTTTTTTTTAAGAAATGTTAATTTTGGAGGTGGAGAAAAGAGAACACTCCTACATTGCTGCTGGGAATGTAAACTAATAAGTTCCTTTTGGAAAGACATCTGGAGAACACTTAGAGAACTAAAAATAGACATACCATTTCACCCTGCAATTTCTTTGTTGGGTATATTCCCAGATGACCAAAAATCGCATTACAACAAAGACATTTGTATCAGAATGTTTATTGCAGCCCAATTCATAATTGCCAGGTCATTGAAGAAGCCTAAGTGCCCATCAATCCACGAATGGATCAACAAACTGTGGTATATGTACACCATGAAATACTATGCAGCCATTAAGAACAATGGAGACTTTACATCCTTCATGTTCACATGGATGGAGCTGGAGAATTTTCTTCTGAGCAAAATATCACGAGAATGGAGGGAAAAGTACCCAATGTACACACCCCTATTATGAAACTAATTTATCCCTTTTATATGAAAGCTATAACCAAATAGCCTAAGAATATGGGGAGGGGAGGGGGGAAGGAAGGGGGGAATGGGTGGAGGGAGGGGGTTTGGAGGGATCACTTCTGAGGTTTGTCTTATAGGGGTACAGGTGAATCTTTCTAAGAGTAAAATGTGAACATTTTAAAGCAATAACTGAGAAAATGACATGAAGGCTGTGTTGACCAGTTTGATGGAA
>CAUYTI010066369.1:0-15601 GCA_963575145.1 Galago senegalensis | reverse complement strand
TTTTTTTTTTTTTTTTTTTTTTTTTTTTTTTTTTTTAGAACATCCACTCTTAACTACCTTAGGCCAAAAGTAACACACGTCCCTTCTCCTTATAGTCATTGGGAAGAACCCATCTCGTTGACACAGTCTAGCTTCCAGGGAGCTGGGAAACATAGGGAAACACACAGATTTTGCTGAGCACAGACTATCTCACGACAAGGTTCATTAAGGGAATGTAAAGGAGGAAGTGCTCCAAGTAGGATAGGATCCAGGGGTCCTCAAAATTTTTAAACAGGGTGCCAGTTCACTGTCCCTCAGATCATTGGAGGGCCATACTAGTTTAGAAGGACAGACAGCGGCTAAGCAGGACAGGCAGCAGCGGCAAAACCACCCGGTGGGCCGGATAAATGTCCTGGGCAGCCGCATGTGGCCCACGGACCCTCGTTTGGGGATGCCTGGATAAGTGCTCCAAGCAGGAGATGCAGAAGAATGAGAAGAAAATCTTTAAGAAATGTAAAATGTGTGGGAAGAGGTAGATAGAAGTTCATGACCTGAGACAAATGTCTATTTAGAAGTGAAGGACGCAAAGGGAGGAGGAGAAACTTCTGAAAGACGTTTTGTAGGATTAGGTAAAGTCTGAGATCAAAGCTGACGGACAGTGTGGGTGATTGGGAGAGGGCCTCTGACAGATAAGAGAATGAGCTGTGGGGAAGCAGTTCTGCCCTTTTGCAATGAAACAGGACAGGAAACCTTGGAAAAAACATTAGGTGACCTAGCCATAAAATAAGGTAGAACAAGGAGTGATAATCGTATTTCTTTTTTTTTTTTCTTCCTTTAAATCTCAAAATATTAAGGGGGTACACATGTTTTCCTTACATGGATGTTTTGTAATGCTTAAGTTGGGGCTTTTACTGTGCCCGTCACCCGAATAATGTTCATTATACCTGATTGGTATGTTTTTACAACCCCCACCTTGATGACCTCTACATCTCTTTGTGCCCGTGAATACTTCTTAATATAAGGAATATTGAACCAATTAACTCACAGACCCACTCATCCTAAGAGTGGGTCTGTCTTTACATCGTGAGAAAGAAGGGCTTTCATCTTGCAAAGCAGCCATTCATGAGCTGTCTGACAGGCCGTCGTGAGGATGGCATTAAACGTTTGGCACATCCCATGTGATCCCTATGTGCTACTTACTGTTTGCATAACATTCTAAGGGTTCAGTTTTAGGAATTAGAAAGTGCAGGCAGAGAAATTGAAGAGACTTTGTGATATCAGAGTTTGGGAAAGCATATAGTAGTAGATATTAGGGGATTAGGAGAAGCAGTCATCAGTGACCTACTGGATGAAGTGATACTTCAGCAGAGACATGAAGGACAAAGAGTTATCCAGGTAGGGGAGATAAGGGTAACATGAGAATTCAGACAGAGGGGACAGCACATAAAAAGGCCTGAATTCAAGTACAAGTTTCACGTGAGCTGAAGGGATGGTATGTGGTTAGGAAATTTATAAAGGAGAGGAAAGGTTGCTGAAGATGAGATTGGAGAGGAAGACAGGCTGAGTAGCATCTTGTAGGTCGTGCTATGAAATCCACCCTTCGATCAAGGACGGGCCCCTGAAGGACTTGAAGTAGGTTGGTGGCATGATGGACTTACGTTTTATGGAGATTACACCAACTGTTATATGGATAATGGATTTGGGTAGGAGGGCAGAGAAAATAGGGACAGGAAGGTTATTATAGTCCTGGTGTGGAATGATGCAGCGTTAGATGGAGGGGATGGGAGTGAAAACGGAGAAAAGTTACCGATTTTCATATTTACTTTGAAAGCAAAATGAATAAGCATCTAGGGCTAAAGCAAAGGAAATGATCCTGGTTTCTAGATTTCTAGCACGAGAAATTATCTGAACTACAAGGATGTGAGTCTGATAATAACCAGTGAGCTTGGAAGAGTATTCTGAGCTTTAGATATAAGTGCACCCCAGCCAGTACCTTCATCTCAGCCTGATAAGCTCTTGAGCAGAAGATCTGACCCCTGATCCACAAGCACTGAGGTAATACATTTGTGTTGTTTTAGATTACATTATTTGTGTTTCTACCCTCATATTAACTCCAAATTTTTAAAGAATTGATTATTCATTGTCAAAATTTATTCTTGAATCCTAAAAGATATTTTTTATGCAGTATTCATTATTCTTTACCTAGTAAATGTTAATAAGGAAAAATGTTTTTGTTGTTTTAAGCTGGAGTGGTCATGGCCGTTTTCTATATAGCGATAGAAAACTAAACTCACACAGAGATTCCATCACTTTTTGTACCTTGGGAAATAGCATTGTCTTTGCGTTAAAGATCGGGTCAAAATTGGCTGTAGAAGTCTCCATATCTGCTGGTTCATTAAGAGAAAGATCTTTTGACTATATTCTACATTTCTATAGTGGTTATTATTTAATTTGTATTTTCTGTTGCTTTTTGAATAGATTTTGTTAAATTTTTCCTGAAAGTCATCTGTTTTCACTAGGTTTTAAAATTTGTTGGTGTAAAATTTTTAAAACAATTATTCTCTTCTCTTCTTTTTATTTTTGATGCTCTTAGTATCTCCTGGGTGGCAGCAGAAGAGATGCTTTCTTAATATTTTCAACTTCACTGTGACAGCAGCATCTCTTCCACATGGGTCCTGAGTTCCTTCAGTTGCCTTCTCCTGGATGGCATAGCTGCTAATGCTAGTGGTTAAGGCTGTGGATAGTACATCTGTAATTTCTGGGTTGAAATTACTACTCTGCCACTTACTTTCTTTGTGACTTTAGGCGACTTACTTCATCCCTCTATGCTTCGGTTTCCTCTATAACGTGGGGATGAGGCTTCCTAGTTTGTTGAGAGGAGCCAGTGAGTTAGTTCATGCAAAGTGCTTTGAATTATGCTTGGTGTTGTAAAGCCCTCGGTAAATATTGGTGTCTTTTATATGTCTAGACCTCCTGATGTCTCTGCTGGCTAAGATCAGGCTTTATCTATGGATTATGGATCATTTTCTATCCTCTGCATATGCATATAAGATGCTTTTTCCAGATTAAATGTGTAGCGCTAAGAGAGAGAACTTTCAATACATTAGAAAAAGCAGGCAAAACCCCCAATGTGTAGGTGCTACATATATTTTGATGTTGATGACGCTCTACTTTTATCTGCTCAATTTGTAAGCCAGAGACTCTGATTTCAGAATTTGTTTCAGTAAACTCAGAGAAGGGGCTATTTCTCATTGCTAGTCTGACCAATAGCTAGGAAAAGTACCAAGACGGAAAAGGGATTTGACATTTAAAAGGCCAGATATGAAACACGTATCTAACTGATAAGAACAGAAACAAAAGGGTGTTTAAATCAAAGATAAAATGAAACGTTAAGAGATTGGGGCTTCAACCACACAGAGTCATGGAACTTTAGTTCTTGATGGGCAATCTGAAAAGAGATTAAATGAAGTTCTAGAAATCTGGGCTCTCTGCCAAAATGGACTTAGAACTGGAGAGTTCTGATTCAGTGCTGCATTCTTGGGGAATAAGAACACTGAGTCCTTTGCCCCAATTTGAAGAGAGAAACATGGGAACTCTGGAGGCCACATGACGGAGAGAAAAACGCTTCTGATTTTGGCCCCTGATTTTGTTTCCCAGGTGACATTGGCAAAGATTCCTAATCTATCTAAGCCTCAGTTTCCTCATCAACAACAATGTAATTTTGGTAATAAAGATGAGATGTATAAAGAAGGCTGGTATTATAGGCAGAGTGCCCACAACTTATAAGAGCTTCAAGGGCCGTTTAAGATATTTGAGATAGGAAATATTATTTTCTCTTCAAGTTCTAAAGGAAAAGTAGAAAATTGAGAGTGATTTTTAAGACTACAATTATAGAAGTCCTTTCAGTCTCATAAGTGCCACAAATTATAGAAGGTGGAATGTGAGTACATTTAAATAAGTATGAGGTGGTATGATATCATGTAGAGTAGCCAGGCTTAGAGAGAGCCCCGTGTAATAGAATGATGTTTGGAATGTGTCGGGTACTGAATTTGTGTTAATTCTTTCTCTCTCTCTAGAAGTCTGTTGAAATGTGAAAGGAAGTACAAGGTCACAAAATTTAAGTTAAATGTGATCCAGACAGTCAAGATGATATTGGGCATGATGAGATTGAAGTTAATTTTTTTATTTTTATTGTATTTTGTATTTTATTGTATGCTTACTCTGCTCTACTCGTCTAAATTACATTTATCAACACATTCCATTATCATGATAATCTAGGGAAATAGATATGGCTATTATTCCAATTTTATAGAAGAAGAGATTTAAAAAAAAAATGGAAAGTCTAGGCAATTTGCCAGACTGACAGCAGTAGAGCCAGGATTTGAACACAAGGATTTGACATTGGAGCCCAACTTTACCCACTAAATCTTTCTACATTGGGGATACAGAATATCAGGATAGATTACAAGATTATTCAGTAGATACACTAGCACAATACTTTGTGTGATGCATGTTTTTTAGTTTTGAATTCAAAGAGAAAATAAATGTCCAGATCATTTTGTTTTAAATTCTCTCCCTTTGCTGCAGCACAGAGGATGCTGATCCCAGGCAGGACTTGAAATCTTAAAAACAGGGAACACAAGGCTGAAATCAGAGCAGTAGTTTCTTAAACCTTTTGCAATATGGAGAAGCTCGCTTACACTTCCCGAACTTCATACCCTCCTGCTACAGTGACACTTTGAGCAACTGTTGTCTGTGAAAATACGTAACTGAGTGCAGCCACATGGCAAATGTGTTTCATTTCTTCAGGTTATTTTGGACAGTGTCGGAAGCACATGCAAGTTCTTGGAATTAATCATTCTGTGCTCCTTCGGAATAAAGTTATGGAGAAATAATAAACCGTAATGTCACATAAATATTCCCATTAACCAGGTAGGGGAGCAGGTGGAATTTTTCTGAGACTCGATAGGAAACTAAACTTCTTTGTTATTGTTTTCTGAACATATTAGAAAAAGACTCAGGGGTATAAATGAAATGAGTACATAAGCAAAAACTATGTGCTTATGACCAAAAAAAGAGAAAAAAAATCCTAAATGGAAAAGAAAGTGTTATTATACAAGGGGGAGATGGGTTATCTGCAAAATGAAGAAAACTCACCGGACATATTACAGTCTCTTACAGACATTACAATTTATTACTTTTTTCTTAATGAGTTAGGCAGTGGAGATTGGGAATTGACTACATATTCTGCATAGTTTTTGAATTTTAATATGTAGTACAAAAGATGTCCATATCAAATTGTGTATTTGGTAATTCCCAACTAATTCCTTCACTGACTCTTAAAGTCTGTAGTTAAAGACTTGCAAAAAAGTATGATTTGCTAAAAAAGTGTCTTTACCCTTAAAGAGGTTTATACATGCATGCCAACTTTCCAGAAACTCAACATTTATGAATTTATCCTAAGAATGCCTTTAGAGTTACATGTAAATATCTTTGTGTGGAGATAGTTATAACATTTGTAATAAACAACATTTGTAAACACCATTGATTATTTATCAGTGGATTACTTTAATCTTATTGAGTTATAAATTCCTTTTTATACAACTTCTTGGTGGTGCATTGCTTGTAGTCCATAGAGATCCTGAAACAAGAATTACATGGTAGTCCTTAATGAAAGGTGTAACTTCAGGGCGGCTTCATGCCACAAAAGGAGTGAAGTAAGAAAGATAAGAAGCAAGTTCAGAGTGCTTTGTTGCTGCTCTTGCTGTTCTAACCACTGTTTGCCTTGAGAGTGTGCCTTAAATCATCTGAGGAAAGACTTAGGAAATTTATCTGTTGGTCCCCATCTGTCTCCTGTTTACCCCTAGGCAGTGTTGACTGACTAGGGAATTAACTCCCCCAATTTTGGGGTTGCGTCCTTGGCTCTTCAGCCACCAGAGAAGCCAGATTCCACCTGCTGGGTGTGCTGCATCCAAGTGTGGAAATGATAAGGAGAGCCAGAGCCTCTGGATTTGTGGCTGTTTGGTTCCTAGGAAGGCATTTTCCAATGTCATAGCTGAAGATGACCAGGACAGTAAGTGTCAGGAGACAGCTGGGGCTAAGAGATTTTGGGGAGGCACATAAGACATGGCTGTGAATAGACATACAAAGCAGATTTAAAAATTGACACATTCACAATATAGTAAGAAAAAGCTAAAATGTATTAAAATATGAAATTTGGTATTATCTTTATAACTCAACACACACACACACACACACACGGTGAAAGTGAAGTAGGACTTAAAAGATATACAAAAAATCCTAATTATGTAATTACCTTTAGAAGATGGATTCAGAACTAAGTTTGGAGGTTTAAATTTTTTTTTTTGCAGTTTTTGGCCAGGGCTGGGTTTGAACTCGCCACCTCCAGCATATGGCACCCTACTCCTTTGAACCACAAGCACCACCCTAATTTTGGAGGTTTTATTTCAATGGGACTTCTGTGGTTTTTAAGGCTTCTGTGTTGAACAGGAACTACATTTTTCTATTAAAATAAATCATAGATCAGGCGGAGGCTTATTTGTAGGATAATTCAATGTGTAGTGTTAGTTGTAATAATAATAATAACATCTAATGCTAGTAATAATAGCAAAAAATAAAAACCTAGTGATTCAACAGAACTTTTCAGGGTGAAGGAGAATAAGAGATCAGAGAAGGACCCTCTAATACTCCTTCTGCGGGAAAATTATTTGATGAATCTTAATGTCCTTTTTGATAAAAATTCTTAACAAATTAGGTATAGAAGGAATATGCTTTCAATACAAAAAAGTCCATATATGACAAACCCACAGCTAACGTACTCAATGGGGAAAAAAATGAAAGCTTTTTTTCTAAGATCTAGAATGTGATAAGGATGCCTACTTTTGAAGCTTCTAGTCAGTGTAGTATTGGAAGATTTAGCCAGAGTAATTAGGCTGGAGAAAGATATAAAAGGCTTCACATTGGAAAAAAAGAAGTTATGTCATTTTTGTTTGCAGATGACATTATCTTACATATAAAAAGCCCTGGGAACCCAACCAAAAACCGTTATAAGTAATAAATGAATTAAGTAAAGTCACAGATTAAACAACAACAACAACAACATTCTGTAGCACTTCTCTGCACTAGAAGCAAACTATCTAAAGAAGAAACCAGGAAAGCAATCCCATGTACAATCGATACAAAAAATATTTAGGAATAAGTATAACCATGGAGTAAAAACTATACACTAAAAACTCTAACATGAACAAAATAAATTGAAGAAGACACAAGTAAGTGAAAAATGTTAAAATGTAAAGCAATTTATAGACTCAATGAGATCTTATCAAAATACCCCTGGCTTTCTTCACAGAAATATGAAAAACAGTTTTCATAGAACCACAAAGCCCCTGGTTTACCAATGCAATCTTGAACGAAAAGAACAAAGTTGGGGGCATCAACTTGACCTCAAAACATATAACAAAGCTGTATTAACCAAAACAGCACGATACGTGCTTAAAAATGGTCACAGGGAACAATGGAGCAGAATAGAGAGCACAGAATTAAATTCATGCATTTGAACCAACTGATTTTTAAAGCTCCTATAAGATAACAGTCCCAAACAATTTTATAGACGAATTCATTGTCATTAAAAAAAATCTCGACTGTTCCAAATTTGGAAAACTCTAAAATATAGCTTATGAAAGAAGCTTAATATGTAAATGAAATCCTAACAAAAATATCAACACAAGGAATAATCTCATGACATTACAATAAAAGTTAAGAATTGATACAAATTACATTGTATTTTAAAAGAATACATTTATTAAAAGAACACATTACAATTAAGTAGGGTATGTTCTGGGAATACACAGTAGGTTAACTGTAAAGGAATTCGTAAATGTAATTCATTTCATTGCAAGAGTGAAAAAAAAATTACTCCCTTGATTCTTGAATCCTTCTCTGCCTTCCAGAAACATCTCTCACCCCTATATTTCCAAAAGGTACAGATTTGCTGTTTCCACCTCAGACTTACTGGATATTCTTAAGTCTATTTCTCTTCATTTATTCACTTTAGGACATAATACTTTCTTCGTGTCTTTTGAGTTCAACAAGTTATATGTTTTTTGCAGAAAAACTTTTAAAAGAGAGTGGAGGTTGGGAGGCAATTAGTACTTTTCTGCCACAGCGTTTATGAGATGCCAGGTAATGCTAAAATGAAGACGTGAGAGGAGGAATGGCCTCAGTCAGCTGACGGAGATGGCAGGTGTGTGGTAGAGAAGAGATTTCATGGGGGAAGGGATGCCTCAGCTGAGTTTGAAGTGTGGATGGGCCTTTGCTGGGAAAGACAGTAGAGAAGGAGGGACACGTGTGCTTGGGCCCAAGGCAGGAAACAGCATAACCATTTGGGTTTACAAGTGAATCACTGAAGCCTGGCAGTGAGCAGTAGTGAGAAGGAAAAGGGTGGAGAAGGGCTTTGCCTAAGGGGCATGGGAAATACAAGACCTTGTGTACATTCAGATGCAGGAATGAGCAGAGAAGGATCTATTGGTGCTGGAGAATAGAGACCCAGGAGGGTCCAACAGGCATTTGCATTATGTCGGTTAAAGAATGGCTTTTCTGCTGTAAGAGGTTTGTGCTAGATTGAGGTCAAGTGCAGAGAAGTTGAGTGAATGCCTATCACTTGTACTTTATGTTGTTGTTAAACCTTGTAAAGTATTGGCTACCCATTGAACTTGCAATGAATAGGAGTTGTGAGCTGTGAGTAACCCTTATTTGGTGAAGTGATTGCCAAAAGACAGTCTGTTTGTGCGTTCCTTTACTCCTGATGATACTTTAATGAGAAGATTATTTTTCATGTATATTAGCTGTCTTGTGAATCACTATGTGAATGTGCCTATTATTTAAAATACCTAATATAGCCACGTGCTCTGATGCACACCTATAATCCTAGCATTTTGGGAGGCCAAGTGCTAGAGCTCACAAGTTCAAGGCCAGCCTAAGCCAGAGAAAGATCCTGTCTCTAAAACCAGCCAGGAGTTGTGGCAGGCTCCTATAGGCCCAGCTACTGGAGAGGCTGAGGCAAGAGAATTGCTGGAGCCCAAGAGTTTGAGGTTACTGTGAGCTGTGATGCCATAGCACTCTACCAAGAGTGACAAAGTGAGACTGTCTCAAAAAAAAAAGAATGCGGGTGGATGGGTGGAGGGAGGGTGATTGGTGGGATTATCTCTATGGTTTATCTTACAAGGGTACAAGTGAATGTTTCTAAAAGTAGAATATAAACATCTTAAGCACAATAACTAAGAAAGTGACATAAAGGTTATGTTAATCAGTTTGATGAAAATATTTCAAATTGTATATGAAAGCACCACACTGTACTCCATGATTGCATTGATGTACATAGCTATGATTTAATAAAAAAATGCCTAATATCTCAAAATATTTGATTCATTAAAAACTAAGCAGTAGGGGCGGTACCTGTGGCTCAAAGGAGTAGGGTGCCGGCCCCATATACCAGAGGTGGCGGGTTCAAACCCAGGCTCGGCCAAAAACTGCCAAAAAAAAAAAAAAAAGCAGCAGATGTTCATTTTGCAGTCTGAGCAGTGTAATCCACATTCTTTCTTTTAAAGATAGAAAGCATCTTAAATAATGCCAATTCAGGGTCTTGTTTCCAGTACTTTTTCAACTTTTCTATCATGAGGAGGAAAATTCGTCTCATTTTTTATTTTTATGAGGGCAGCAATCCTAGTGTAGTGTAGGTAATCACTACAAGCCATTTGAAAGTGGCCATTGAGTTATCTCTGGATAAGTCTCCTAACCCTAATCAAGCCTGGAGAGACAGGAGATCAGTTTAGTGCTTGAGGGGTAAACATGCATATTTGTATCTAACGACAGTGCTTTAGCTCTGCTCATATTGTATCTAAAATGAGTTCTTAGCAATTCCCATCTCCTGCTTCGGCCCCTTATCTCCTGGCTCTAGTTATGTTCAGAAAGCATCCACAAGAGGTAAGCTATGTAAAAAGACCTAAAACCACACGTTACAAGGTTATAACAACTTGTGCCCCATGAATTGAGAAGGATTAACTAAGGACACAGCGCATACAGGGTAAGAAGTTTTATAAAAAGCTGATAAACTGCTATTAATTCATTTCTAGGAGTTGCTTTATAATTCATGTGACTTTTGCATGTTGTTAATTGAATTACTGGGTAGACACTATCTGTGCATCCGATACACTTGGAAACCAGGCGGAGGCTAAAAAATGAGTTTTTCAGTTCTTGTTCCAATATTAGCAGCTGAATTTGAATTATGAATAGCAGATAAAATTTATTTTCCAAGAGGATTAAAGTAAGTATAGTTGGAATTACGAAACCAGTGGAGATCTCAGTTCGTAGACAAATTGGGCAGGAATGTGGAGCATATGGAGGACAGGTCATCTGTTATTTCTTTGAGATGGTAATAATTTCCACTAACAAAGTAACTACAGCATTGGGCATGGACAGAGTACAGTGCTGTTTTAGAGTGGTAATGAATCGTTCAAGCTCAGAAGGATTCCGCTCCCTGAGTCACATCTGTTGTTGCATGGACTTCATCAGCCTGGCTCAGATGCTTCCTAATTTCCTGGAAAGGACTCTTTGGCCAGGGATAGTCTTTGCTTCTTTTCACTTGTCGTTGGGTATGTGGTCCCATAACAAGTAGTGGGAGAAGGTATCTACCAACAATTGTGATTTCTTGTAGGAAAGTGCAGAAATTCTCCTCTTCTACTGCAAAATAAAGAAAGGAATTTCGGACAGTGCCTTGGCTCCGCGTAGGGTGCTGGCCCCATATGCTGGGTGGGTTCAAACCCAGCCCTGGCCAAAAACTACAAAAAAAAAAAGAAAGCAAGGAATTTTTCAGTTATTCAATTCTTGAGGCTGATGTTCCATCACCAGGCTTTGACAAAAGGAAATCTTCCAGGAGAAGATAGAAATCATTTAAACACTCTGTGTAAATATCCATTAAATTATTTCTCCAAATTGAGTATGAATAGGAGGAAAGAATAGAAGGAATATGAAAGCCTGGGGCTGGCCAGGACAAAGGGGACCTTATGAAAAAGGAAGACGGGGTGAAATGACCACTATAATCGAAGTTGTTAGTGTGACTGTTTACCAGGCATGGTTCAAATTGCTTTACACGTGTTATCTCATTTAATCCTCACCCAACCCTAGATACATTTCAGAGTGTATCTAAAACAGAGCTATAGATGATGGTCAAGGGAAGTCTGACAGATCCCAGTAGAGATGCACCTGGTCAAAGTTTTTGACGACGTGGTGCTTCAGTCTTCGTGTCTGAGCACTAAACCCTAGTTCATATTTCAAGTCCACCACACTCTAATTTTGATGTACGTTATTTCACTTGAATAGTGTATGTATTCTATGATACTATTAACTGAATTTTTTCTCTCCTGATGATTCTGGGAACTTAATATGTCTCATCATGAGAGAGTAAACTTAGAAAAATGTTTAAATGCCCCTTTACTTTGGCGAGTTTCAGACTTAGGACCGAATATAATCTAAAGGCATAGTTTTCTGAAATGCAGCCGCTTATATCAGTGAATTGGAATTCCACGAGTGTTTGAGGACAAAATCAACCACTTTAACTATAGTCCATGTGATTATCAATGCAAAGTGTATCTATGTCTACACATTTTGAAAAGCAAATAAAGATAAATAAATAAAAAATGATCATCTGGGTCATTTAGTATCTCCCTGTTTTACCTTATTGTTGAATTTATTTGAGAAATGCGCTGCATTTCAGTATAGATGTAATCAATCCTTATTAATTATCATAAAAATCAAGCAAGTGGAATTACTCTCTCCAAGAAAAAATAAATCAAAAGGACAAAATAATTAACCCCCCAGATATGTGCCAAACTTAGAAAACTGAGCGTTTGACTACATAATATACTAAGTATCTTAGTCATAACATTATACAGCTTACTCAGCCACCTATCCCCAAAGATCAAGTGTTATCAACGCATGGTCCCTAATGACTTGTATGTGGTTGTGTCTATCACTAGATTTAAACAAATACTGACTATTTAAGTTTTGGAAAATATATTTGGTTTCTAAATCACAGGAGAGGACATCACCACAAGTATTTTTTCCTTTTCTTCTTTCTTCCCTTCACTTCTGATTTTTTACCAGAAGATCTTGAAAAATAATCTGTCTTCTCTTTTAAAATCCTTTCTTGTGGAATGTTGGGTCTTTGAGAGTATCACGTGTGCTGGATAATGACTATTTCTTTCTTTTTATGATGCACCTGTGTGTGTGGACGTTCATTTGGATGTGATGAAGAGACCACAAAGAAGAAAGGTCGAACTTGACCTGTGGATAGCAAGCCAGAATTTGTGGGAAATGGATGTCCCTGGGAGCAGAAATCAATGATGGAAGAAAGTTGGTGAATCAATACTCCAGCTCCTTTACTCTTGTGAAGAAAATCACTCCGAGTGTTGTATGTCATCTTCCAGAGGTCCCTGGTACAACTGAGTCTCAGTTGCGTGAAACATCAACTTGTTTACATTTGTCCCCTGTCTCAGTTTTCTTCCCTTAATTTTCTTTTTTTGCCCTCCCTTGCTGGTGATTTTTAGGAATCACTTTTGAGGCAGCTTCTGGGGAAACCCAATCTAAAACATTTTCTTTAGGCTCTGAGTTAGTTCTTCTTTTCTTTCTTTTTTTTCCATATAAAATCTTCTGATCATCTCAGTACAGAGAACACACAAAAGCAGAGCTTCTGTTGTTGAAGGGGTTGAGGGACTGGTGTGGAGGTGAGAGGGGCATCCACGCAGCCTCTTTCCTGATACCCACACGTCTCAGTAGGCCGCAGACCTTCTTGGAAACCTCTGCAGTAAGTACTTTCTCTCCCTTAAAAAAAGGAAGTCTTTCACTGTCTGACTGATTTCCTCTCCCAAATAGGGTATGCTGATTTACCAGACATTTAGCACAAGTAATAGTGGTACATTTATTTACTATTTCTGTGAGGACAGTATTTCCAAGAATCCCTGTCTGAGGTGACCCAGACAGTTTCCCCCAAACACTTATAACTTGTTCCGATTCCATTTGCTATCTGTTCCATAACCAGTTCAATTGCACATTAAAGAAAATCAACTCAGGTAACCTTGATTCCTTAAACTGAAAGATTGTATAAATCTGAGCCGAAGTCGCTCCTGGCTGGATTTTTTTTTTTCCTAGAGTGTGACTTTTCATATAATATACTTATTTAATGGACACACATAACAGTAACTTATCTTGGAGTGTGACAGGCAAATTTTCTGGGAAAAAAAAATCAATTTCCCTCTTTCAATATTTCTTTTAACAAGGTTGAAAATCATCTATCTTAACACAGAATGTTCCCAGGCTTTGTGATTAACATGCAAAGCTGCTCCCCAACAGCTCTCTCTCTCACTTTTTAAAATGACATTGGGAGCTTAGAGCCGCTTGTTCTTAATTTTTAAACCTACTGGTTTCATTGTGCCTGATACAAAGCCGAACATCTTTGCTATAATTGCTATATAACAGTTATTTTTCACAAAGTTGTAATTTTCTTAAAATTAGCCGGACTGCCTCAATTATGTAAATTGAATCCCGAGACTTTAATGAGTGTATTTGTAGGAGGACAATACACTTTTATGGAGAAATATCAGGAAAGAAAAAAAAAATAATCTCCCAATCATTTGGCCTCACTTTTGATGAGACCGGGAAGAAAAGAGATCCACTTTTGGTGGCCACAGTCTCTTATGGACAGTTGGTTGGTTGGATCCTCTCTCTACTTTGTGCAATCGATAAAATCTACTCAAACACCTACGTCTGCAGTCGTGCATTTGGAAGGAAGGCCTGAGAGTCAAGGGTCCAGACACCCTCGATGCTCGCTTTGGGCAGGCTAGACTGCATCTTCACTTTTTCTTAACTCTCAACAAAACGTTCTTCTTCTCTCCAACATACACAGATCTCCTCAACTTAATGGGAGGGTTACGTTTTGATAAACTCATCATAGGTTGAAAATACTGTAAGTCAAAAAGGCATTTAATGCACTAAACCTATGGAACATCATAGCTGAGCCTAGCTTATGTTCAACATACTCAAACATTTACTCTAGCCTATAGCTGGGAAAAATTATCTAACACAAAGCCTATTTTACAACAAAGCGCTACTCTGCTGGAGACAGAGGCCAGGAGGAGGACGCTGAGCCGTCCATGTGTGGGTGAAGAACCATCTTGCGCGTCCTGCTCTGTCAAGCTTGCAGGTGATTTCAGTCCCAGCAATTCTCTGACTATCATCCCTTGAAAGGTCAGAAGCAAGAGTCATCCAGCCTAGTTTATTCAACTCACAGACCCATGAGAGACAGTAATAAATTATTGTTTAAACCTCCGCATTTTAGAGTATTGTGTCATACAGCCCTGTACAGTCCTGTGTTATGCAGCGAAATAAGATGTAGATGGTGCCTGACTGGAGGTGGTTAGCCTCCCATTGTATGACTTTAGGATGGGGTAGTTCAAGTATTCAGACAACTATCCTGTTTTGCATTTCCAGTTCTTTCTAAGAATAGCGCTGGGATCAGAGAGCATCACTTTCCCTGTATGCAGTTGTTCAAAGTACCTGTCAGCCAGCCTGGATCCAAGCAAGGGACATGGACCTGATCTCTCAATGAGGGAAAAAGGTCAAAGAATTTGAAGCTACCTTTAATCAGACACATCCTTCCTTGAGCTATTAATATTCAGACTTCAAGTTTTGCTTACTTTTTTCCTTCCTTTCCCTTGCTTTTTTCTTCTCCTTGCTGGAGGGTGAACTCATTAAGTTGGCTTACCTTGCTGTTTCTCTTTTTATACATTTCAGACTCTCAGGGGAATTTTCCAATTGGTCCCCTTCTGCCAGGATGGATCCCACAGGTCTCTTCTTTGACTAGACCCACTCTTCATTCCACTGTTTTACCTGTCTGCCTCCCTCTACTCTGTTTCTTTAGTCTTTAATACAGTGACTTTTTTTCCCTTCTAAACAGGATTACATGTTTCAAAAGGCTGTGTCTTTAACTCCAGATTCCGTGATGTCTGGATTATGCTACATCAACTACAGAAATGCATATCTGTTCAATAATACTAATGGGGACACCACCTATTAACGTTGATTAAGAATTTATGTGCATCAGACAGAGTTAAATTGATTTACGTGTATTAGCTCACTTAAATTTTTTAAAAATTAAATGATAGCTGTGTACATTAATGCAAACATGGGGTACAGTGTAGTGTTTTCATATACAATTTGAAATATTTTCATCAAGCTGGTTAACATAGACTTTGTGTCGTTTACTTAGTTATTGTGTTAAAATATTTATGCTCTAGTTCTAGAAAAGTTCACTTGTACCCTTGTTAGACCATATAGGTGATCTTTCCAGTCACCCTCCCACCACCCATCTGCCCTTCTCCCCTCCCCTTTCCACCCCCTCCCTGCATTCTTGGGCTAGAATTAGGTTGTAGCTTTCATTTGAGAACTATAAATTAGTTTCATAATAGGGCTGTGTACATTGGATACTTTTTCTTCCATTCTTGTGATACTTTGCTAAGAAGAACATTTTCCAGTTCCATCTATGGAAACA
>CAUYTI010066362.1:0-17012 GCA_963575145.1 Galago senegalensis | reverse complement strand
TTTGAGCCTCAAGCTGTCCCCCTGGGTAGAGTGCTGTGGCATCACAGCTCACAGCAACCTCCAACTCCTAGGCTCAAGCAAGTCTTCTGCTTCCGCCTCCCAAGTAGCTGGGACCACAGGCGCCCGCCACAACGCCTGGCTATTTTTTGATTGCAGCCATCATTGTTGTTTGGCGGGTCCAGGCTGGGGATTCGAACCCGCCACCTTAGGTGTACGTGGCTGGTGCCTTAGCCGGTTGAGCTATAGGTGCCGAGCCTAAGTAAGCATTTAAAATTTACCCAGAGTGATAATATCTGCGTCTTATGCTTGCCGATTACTCCCCTGCAGTGAGAAGGGGCTTTGTGCCCCTGGCCTCCCCTGCCCAGGATGAACGAGCCTGTCACGTGGGTGGTGTCAGAGTGCACGCATGGCTCTCCTAATCAACCACACACCTACTCAGTCAGGAATCCTCCAGGAGGGCAGTGGGTCTTTGTTCCAAGTTCTCCCCCAGAACGAGGTAGCCTGTCCGCCAAGAAGCAGACTGCTGGTCTCTGATGTGTGAAACCTTTCACTTAACACCTTTGGGAATGTGTTGATTTTTTCATTACCTCTTAAAGTGGTTTAAATATAATTACAGTGGAATTTTGTATAATCATTTTTGGCATCTCTGAACAGATTCTGAGGGGTCCTTGGCTACAGAGTTTGGCAACTCCAAGGACCCTTCTGCTTTGGGTTGTGGAGCTGTGAGTTGTTCCGAAGGCGGGGACTGAGTTCTGTGCCTCACCGGGCTTACCCAAGTTCAGGTCATTGATCAGGCTGCAGAAATGTTTGGGGAATGAATAACTGAATGTATGAGCCCTGTCAAGATCAAGGAACTGTCATTGTTTGGTAGTGAGAGGACTTGGCACGAGACCTGGGAGATGGCAGGGAATGAGTGATGGCAGGAATGGAGAAGACCCAGCTCCTGGTGCCATCACAGCACGTAACACATCCCTGCTGGTGAGGGAAGCCTGGTCCTTGGCTTTAGAAGACTAGCCAGTGAAATGTCATCTGTCGTCTGCAAACCTCAGGGGCAGCTGAACGCGTCCTTCTCTGCCCACCTGCTTAGAGAATGCCCCAGCAAGGAGCCCCCTGGCCTGTCAGGGGCACCAGCGGCTCTCCCTCTGCAGCCCACACTTCTGAGCATGATTCCCATGCTCCACTCTTTCCTGAGATGGGGTGGAGGGGATTTTATGGGCAGGGTGTTCATGGCTGGCTGAAGGGTGGGGAGCAGGCCACCCCTCTCTCCTGCTCCCATGAAGCAAGGGCCTGGGGTAGGGGGAAGTCTGCTTGCCCTGGGAGGCCTTTCCTTTGACGGATTCCCCACAAACAATCAGACTTGTCAGGACCCATCAAGGAAGGCTGGGTTCAGACGGGGAATTGAGTTTGCAAGCGACATAATCAGTTATTGACTAAAAGGGGGAGCTGCGGCTCCTGCCCGCCTCCGAGGAAATGAACTTCTCTTTCCAGAATATTTACTGGTTGAGCAGAGTGGGGACTGATTGCCACAAGTCATCAATGGGACAGAAGTAGGGCTGACCCACCCGATGTAGGTGAAATGTGCTCCATCTCTTATCCGGGGTGGGCGGGGAGCACCGGGTGGAAGCCCAGGACTCCCAGTTCCCCATCTTGTGCAGACACCCTGCTTTAGGGAAGAAGGCTCTGAGCCCAGGTGAGGCAGGATGGAGCCCCACCCTGACCCTCTACCACTCCCAGGACCCCTCTGCCCCGGAGGTAGGAGGCTACGCAAGGCAGGACCCCGCTGGACACCGCTTGTTCCCGGATTCCATGGAGGGGCTCCCTGCTACACCAGCACCCCTGAAAGCCCCGGTCTAGGGTGCTTTTGCTGGTAGGGGGTGCCACCAACCAGACAGAGGCACCCGAGCCCAAGTAAGAGCCCACTGTACTTAGCATTCACATTAACTATAAAACGTGCCCCAATTCCAGACAAGCCAAAAAGAGAAAGAATGAGTGTCTTAGAATCAAGGAAATGTGGTGGTGTTATTTCCATTATTCTCGTTGTTGATTTGTTTATGTCTCAGTTTATACCCAGAGGGTTTGCTATGGGGAGTTGGGACGGCTGCCTCTGTCTCTGGGACATGTCCCGGCTTAGAGGCCTTCAGTAGAGGAGGCTGACAGGGATGGACACGGTCTAGCCTCAGAGCTGCTGGGGCTGGGAGCCCACCTGAGCTCCTGCAGCTGAGCCCAGAGTCTGCGGGCCGGAGGCCGGGCTTCTCTGGAGCCTGTGACTCCCTTTGACTCTCAACTCACACACTGACATCTGGGACCCCGGGAACCCCAACCCTGAAGCCTTGAGCTGCTCTCAGGGTCCACCTGGGTCCCAGGTAAAATCTATGGGCAAGGGGCTGCCAGAGGGTGTGGGAGGAGCTGGGTCCAGGCTGGTGTGGTCTGGGGAGCCCACCCTGAGAGCAGGACTGGCCCACCTGCAGGACAGAGATGGAGGAGCTGGGGGAAGGGCAGTCTGGGCCAGCCCGCCTGTGCAGCCATGCACATCCTAATGCCTCGCTCCTAGGAGTCCAGGAATTCTAAATTTGGACGTGGCCCTCTGTGTCACCAGGAAGTCTATCTGTCAAGGTCAGAGGGTGGAATGTGCTCCATTTAGCAGTTTGTTAGTGGAATTTACATCCCAGCCTCCACTAGGACCCCTGCCCAGGCTGCTAGAGCTGGGGCGGCCTCAAGTTTGTCTGACAGCTGAAGGACCAAAGAGCACGTGCTTCTGGCACACCCCCTGGGCTCCACGGCTTAGAGCTGGCACCTGCAGCTCTGTGCACCTGAGCAACAGGCAGGCCGGGTCCCCCTTCAGGAGCCAGTTTGGAACCTAGAGGCTCTCCCTTCCTCCCTGAAGTGCCCCCAGGGACCACCCCAGCAGGACCGTGCTCAGTGACATCTTCTGTGTCGTCTCTTCTTTGACTGCTGGGCTCCTTCCCCTCTGTCTGAGGTGGACTCCAGGAAGATGCCGTTCTCTGTTCTCTGCAGGGTCATCTCTGTGTCCAGGCTCTGGAGTTACACACAGAGTTCGAGGCTGCTGCACCTTCTCTGTTACTCTCAGTCGTGCCTGAAAGGGCAACTTGGGTTTGCAGTTGGATCTCAGAGCAGCCAGGTCTGCAGGATAACAGCATTTGTGTTTAGTCTATAGGGAGCCCTTTCTGTCTGCAAATATTAGCTAATCCTTGGCTTCACTTCGAGAGAGATGCCAGCGAGATAGACAAAGGCTGGGGCCCGAGTCAGGACCCTCAGGGAGAAGAATTGAAGGGCAGAACCAGAGGGGGCCCCTGAGAGCTGAGTCAACAGACTCTGAATCCCAGGCCTCCCATTAACTCTCTGCATGGTAGAGATTGGCCTCTGGTCCTGGAGTGCCCAGGGAACAGGGATTTCTGCCTTGTTAGTTCTCTGGTCACTTTGGGGCTAACCGGAAGGCCTCTCTCTTCTGCAGGTTTTGTCCTGGAAAATCACCATGTCCTTGCCTTGAGAAGCCTACTGCGGGCCCGGGATGGAACCTGGGTGTGGTGGGGGCTGTGTTCTGAATGCAGGTGGAGGGACTGGGCCACCTCTCTTCCTGCTCCAGGACATACCCTTGGGCCCTTTCATTTTCCACTCTCCCACCACCGTATGAGTCAGCTGCTCTTGTCTGGGCCTCTCTCTCCCCAAAGCAGGGTGGGGCAGAGATGACAGGGTAGGAAAAGGCACACACCTGGTGGGAGCTGCCCTCCTCTGAGTGTGCCCCTGCGCGGGTGCCCTCTTCTGAGCGCGCCCCTGCGCGGGTGCCCTCTTCTGAGTGTGCCCCTGCGCGGGTGCCTCTGTCCCTGTCACACCACTCTGTCCCTGCGGCTGCCACAGTGCAGCACATGGCAGACCCTCAGCACGTTTTCCAAACGACTGGATTGTTTTACCCCCTGCCTTGTCCAGGGGAGGAGCCTCTGATAGGGGCTTTTCTGTATTCCAGAGCCTCGGAAAGACCGCTTCTGCAATGAGATGTCAGGTTCTCCCAAGTTAAATATTTGTCCTTGTTCTGATTCCTTGCTCACCAAACAGCATTCTGAGTATAATCGGCTCTCCCTGCCTGGTTGTCTTCCTCCAGGGAGGGGATGGATGGGGTCTGCATATGTGAGCTTTCTGATACCTATGTCTGCATGTTCCTCCCTGAAAATCAGCGTGTTGGTGCTGAGGTCCACACAGCAAGCTGACTGGCCTCGGGAACGAGGGCAAATGTTGGCAAGATGGACGTGCTTTCATTTCTAGTCGGGCACACTCCTGGAGATAACCATGTTGTCCTGGGGCGGTTCTCGGGAGGCAGGGTACAGCTTGGTCCTGACCGCAGGCTCCTGTTGGAATGGCTGCTTTGCTGAGAACTCAAACCTTTCTTCTTTTGAATTTCTAAAAGAAGGGCCCAAATTTGTGATGTTTCAAGTGTGAGGCCTTGGGTTTCTCAGAGTCACCCGGGGTCTCAGGTGCAGAGTGCTGGGATGGACGCTCCTGTAGACATGGGCTTCCCCGTGGGACCCTGACTGTCCTCAGCAGTGAATCCCTGCTGAGTGTGTCCCCTCCCTCCTCCCTCCAGTGGATGCAGCATGTCCTGCTCTCAGCCTGAGATGCTCTCACAGATCTTGGAGGCTGTAAGGAGTGACAGACTGATGGGGAGAATCCAGTAAGTCTTTCCAGCAGATGTGATGGAGGCAATGTGGGCCAGGCAGACTTGGTCTTCATTCTTCCTGACTATTCCTCCATGATTCCTATTTCAAAGACTCTCACTTTTCTATAGACTTGTAAGGCACCTGATACCTTTCTTTTCTGTGTGTGTGTTTGCATGTACTGAATTTACCTAGAGCCAATGTCTTTGCTCCTAGCTAAGAACTCTGATTAATGCCAGGTGTGGAGTGAAGACAAGAGACCCTGCCCCCCTCAGGAATAGGGTGAGGATTTGGGGATTTATATCATTTACAGGAGTGGCTCTAAGATACTATAACAAATAGATCCCAATGGAGAGTGGCTAAACCAAGATAAATGTTTTTTTCTTTCTCATACAGCAGTCTGAGTATCGGGGAGGCTTTGCTATTCTCCACAAGCAGCTGCTGAGTTGCAGTTGACCTCATTTCCAAGACACGGGGAAGGAAAACTGGAGGGAAATCATCTTTCTTTTTGAGAACATGACTGAGAAGTTGCAAATATTGCCTTTGCCGGCATCCCACGGGCTTAGTCAGGTGGCCACATTTAGCTGCAAGGGAGGCAGGGAAGCTAGGCCCCGGCTGGTCAGACCTGTGTGTTCCTGCAGGCGGATGGGCTTTCTAACACCACGAGAAGAGAGGGAGAGTGGATAGTTGAGACCATTAGCGTCACAGACACAGGATGGGCTGGAAGGCGGGGAAGTTCCAGTTAATATTCTGGGATGGAAATGTAGTGTTTCTTAGTGTATAGCTTACTAAATCATTGCTTGTTATGCCTGGAAATCCAATACTCCATAGTGTGACATGTTGATTTAGTCTGTTCTGTGCTGCTGTAACAGAATACCTGAGACTGGGAGATATATAAAGAGCAGAGATTTATTTCTTATAATTCTGGAGGGCGGGAAGTCCAAGGTTGAGGGGACTTCCATGCAGAAGCAGGAGGGGTGAGAGAGAGAGAGGGGAGGTGGCTTCAATGCCTTATTCCCTCAGCACCCCAGGAGGGATGGAGTAAGGCTCCAAGGAGATTCTCCCAAAGTTACAATGTCTAGGTGGGCGGATCTCATTGATCTCAGCCCCCATGATCTAGTCACCCCTTAAAGATGCCACTCTCAGCCCTGTTGTGTTGGAGATTGTTTCCACTACTTGAGTTTTGGGGAATACATTCAAACCATAGCAAATGTGAACCATTTAGGGATTCTGTGGACAAATTGGTAATTTCCTTTCTATGGGATCACCAGAACTCGACACCCCAAATAATCAGCTCTGGCACAGTGTGACACCCAAGGCTGGGCTATAAGGCACACTTGTCCTTCCCCTGCCTGTGTGGCTAGGAGTGACAGGGAGATGGCAGAGCTGGGGAAATGGGAATGCTCCCGTCCCCTGCAGTGTCTTAACTCCCAGCCCCTCTCAGATGTGGGGGGGCCTCTCTGGGCCCCGGGAGGTTGGCAGGGTTCAGCCAAGGTGCCCTGGGACTTGCCAGCAGAGTCAGGGCAGTGGAGATGCTTCTGTGTCCAGCATTACATCTTGCTCAGGAATGTCAGAACCCAGTGAGGGCTGTGTGGTGCCTTCCTGGTGAGTCTGAGCAGTTAAATAGCAACCAGCAAATGTAATTAACAGGGCAGCACCCTCCTGGGGCCAGGCAGCTCTGTGCTTCTGTGCTGGGTGCTCATCTGCGGGGTCTCCCTGTCTAATTTGGGGCCAGGAGTTAATTGGAACTTAATCGTGGCTGGATGGTGACTGGGACAGCCCAGGCGGAAATATTAAGAGGAAAGATCCGTGTGGGCACCTCCCCGGTGCCCAGAGCAGAAGGGGAGGGCAGCCTGGTGCACCCAGAGCCATGTTCCTGCCCTTGCCTCCTGCTGCAGTCATGGAAGTGATTGGGATTTAATGCGCCTCAGGTGGTTATGTTTTGGTCACAGTTTCAGAGAATTATTGCCAGTAATTCTGTCATTAACGCTTCTGATTAGCACCAGCCCATGTCCAGCTTCCAGGGCATCCCACAGGAGCCTTGCCATGGTCACCCACCCAGCACTCATGGGGGGACATTACAGCCATCAGCTTCAGCCTCACGGGGAGAGCTTGGTGGACTTGCTGGGAATCAAGTATTACTGGATGGGGTGCAGGCTTTGGGCGGGCTCTGCTCAGCAGTTGCCTGCTCTGTGGCCTTAGGACAGTCTTAGAGACATCAACGGTAGTTGTGATACGACAGGAAACGGCTCAGCAAGAGAGAAATGGTCCAGTGTCTCCCGCACTTTGCCCATAACAGCAGTGCCCTGTGGCGGGGTTGAGGGACTGAGCCCTGAGCTTCATCTGACTTCTTGCTTGAGTGACTGAGGACTGCAACTTGGGTAGGGACTCAGGTAAAGGACAGTGGCTCTAGGGGGAGGACTGGACACAGAGAGCAGCTCTTGGTGCCCCTCCCTGTCCCCTTCTCCAGTCCCTCCAATCTTCCTAAAGTCCCCAACACCACCCTCCCCCACCAAATCCCAAGAGGGATCCCAAGGCCAAGGGTAAAGCTACCGGCTCTGGGGGAGCACCAGCGCTTGTTGGGCACAGACACGGTGGAACTCAGCAGTGCCCTGGAAATAAAAATTGGTTTTTATGTATTGATATTATATCTTGTGATCTTGCTGAGTTCCTCTGTGCAGTTTTTTTTTTTCTTTTCTTGAAACAGGGTCTTGCTCTGTTGCCCAGGTGTGTGCAGTGGCAGAGTCAAAGCTCACGGCAACCTCAAACTTACGGGCTCAAGCATCTGTCCCAGCTCAGCCTTCCCAAATTCTGGGTTTTATAGGCGTGAGCCACTGAGCCTGCCCCCTTGGCACTATTGTTACCACATACTTTATATATGGTAGAAATCTCGTAAAGCATCAATATCATATTTTCTTTAGATGACCTATTATCTTTTCAAGAAATTAAAAATCAGAAAGCTTTTACATTTAGTTGCATATTTATTACCCCACAGGCCCTTTATTAATTTGCATAGACCCAAATTTCCATAGATAGTGAAACCGAAAATGTCTATTTTGCTTTCATAGGGGGTTTTTGCTGGTTATAGAATTCTAGTGTGGGAGGTCTCCCCCTACACTGTTCAGCACTTAAAAGACTCGTGTCATTGTGTTCTGCCTCACATTGTTTCTGAGACGTCAGCAGGAATCCTCTCTCCCTTCAATCTTTTTTCTCTTGCTGCTTTTACGATTTATCATAGGTTTCCAGCAATTCGATCAGGAGATATCTTGTGTTTCCTTTCTTTTCTTTTCTTTGTGTTTTGCATCTATTATGCTTTGAGTTTCGAGCCCTGGGACCTGTGATTCCATCGTTTTTCGTTGATATGTGGAAAGTTTTTAATTAATATTCCTTCAAATAGATTATATTCGCTCCTGATTCTGACTCCAATTGCACATATGTTAGGCCGACTGTTATTTTCCCAGAGTGCCCGTTCACGGATCTGACTTTTTATTCTTCAGTGTCTAATCTGCTTTTAAGCCCACCCATTTAATTTCTTTTTTTAGACACTGTGTTTTTCAGCCTCAGAAGTCCTATTTGGTACATTTCTCTCATTATTAGGTTCGTTTCCCCAGAAATTCCTTACTGTGTTTGTAAAGCCTGTTTCAAAGCTCTTGTCTGCTAATCCCATCCTCTCTGTTATTTTTGTGTCCCTTTCTATTGACTGATTTTTCTCCTGGTTGTAGGTCACATTTTTCATCTTACGTGTCTAGTGATTTTTTTTTTTTGTTGGCACAACATTGTGAATTTACATTTTTGGGTGTTTGTATTTCGCTATCTCCTTTTAAAATGGTGTAATTTTGATCTGGCTGGCAGCTAAGTTGTTTGCAGGTCAACTTTTGGTCTTTTTACAACTTACAACTTTTATAACCTTAATACAAATTAGGGTCTTTCTGGGCTTATTTGCAGCTTTGCAGGCATTGAGGGAGGAAGGCACTTGGATCACCCACTACTGTGTGGCTGGCTCAGCCCTACTGCCAAGAAGTGACGCTTCCACGGTCCGCCCAGAATGCTCTGGGTGCAGCCAGTGTCTCTCTACTCTGGATGGTTGGAGCTTGTCTGTCTCTTGGCCTGTATGAGCTCTGGGTGTTATTCAGCTAATAATTCCTATCCTCGTGCCATTTTATTCCATCCAAGTGTGAGGTAGCACTCATTTACAGACGTAAGGAGGCACGTATGCAAATCTCTGGCACTCTTCTCTGCATGACTCCCCCCTGTCCAGTACTTTCCCCAGGAAAGTCCAGCCATGTCCACCTCCCTGAACTCCAGCCTCTGTTTCCTGAGCCTAGAATGGTCGCCATGCTCTGAGTTCCTCCTCCTGCACCATGGTCTGGGCAGCCTGGGGCTCACCTCACTTGTCGTCTTGCTTTTGGAGACCACAGTCTGCTTTGATTATTGCCCAACATCCCAAAACTCTGGTTGTATATGTTTTGTCCTAGTTCTCAGTTGGTTATGGCTGTGGGATGAGCCTAGCCCGATCTATCCATGGGCAGAAGCAGAAGTCAGGTGAGCTGAGTTTAGTGCCACCCTGAGCTCTGCGTCCACCTGTATGTACATCACGGACAAGCCCCATCATACCAGAGTCCAATTCTGCGCCTGCAAAATGGCCAGTGGTATTTATCTTAAAGGTTATCATAGGGACCAGGGGGGAAAGCACTGGTGGAGTGGCACATCCTTGAGAAAAAGAACTCTAGTTATTTTTACACACAGCTCCCACCCTCACCCGCTGAATGACCTTAGGCAATTTTCTTTATTATTTCCCTAATCCAGAAAATGAAGACAAGAGTCAACAGGCTAATATTAGCCAATGCCTGGCACGTGTTAAGTTCTTCATAAATATTCAGTGGCATACAGAACTGCACTGAGAACGGTGTGAAAGACCCACCAAGAGGCAAATGTCAGGTGGTGTCATTTTGCATGAAAGGCTCATGAGTGCCTGGTTGCCGGGCTACCCTGGAGTCTCAGGGAATCCTGGCGTGTAGTGGGTGCATGTACGTACTGCATAGGAGGGTTACATACTTCCCAAGAAAAGCACTTTGAAAATAAGAATTGCCATACGGGGCCGCTGCCCACTTCAGCCAAGTCAGGAGTGTCAGTGGAGCGGTGAGAACTTGAGCTCAGAAGACTTGAAACAGTGAATTCAAATCTTAACCATGTATGATGGAGCTCGAGTTTTGTTTTCACCTTCGACAGCAGTGATAACATCCCCATGTTGCCGTGCTGCTATGATGATTAAATCACGCGATTGGTTAAGGTAGACCCGGAGATGGGACATGGGTGGACCGGCTCCTCATGTCTCTCTGTGGATCCAGGACACCTGAACCTTTGGCACAATGGGGACCTTAGACCCCTTCCTGGATGCAGGATGGGACCCGGGAGAAAACCTGTGGGTTGTGGGCGTCGCTGTCCCTGGGCCAGCTGGTCCCAGCTCCCCACCCTGCAGCTCTCAGCATCTGCAGGAGCCAGTGGGTCATTCCACATTCCATGAGGGAGGCAGGTGATGCTGTGATGTTTGTTCATTCTTCAACCTCTCATAAGCCCAAGGAAACAAAATTAGTACGTTAACGACTCTTTATCTTAGATACCAGTAAAGGCGGCAACTGTTTTATATCTCCGTATGGAGGTGAAGTTCAATACAGACAGTGCCTTTTATGGTTTGCCAGCTTTTATGAAACGCAGTAAATCAGTGGCCAAGTACGGCTCTTTGAACACCTTGTCGCCCTTCTGTGAAAAGACCGAACTTCATCTCATCGCTTGAGTTGAACGCAAATGTCTCATCTCCCTCGATCTCTTTAAAGCCCAGGTCCACCGGCTAAGCCTGGTTTTGTAAGAAAGATTTTTCACTTGGTTGTCCATCTTGTCTGCAGGCACCATGAGCCTCTCCCCTGGTGGCTGGTCACTCTATGTCACCTGGATGGTTCACTGGCTGGTGGCCTGGCAAAATGCCGGGGACAATGGCTGGATGCAGGGTGCACTCTAATTATCAGTGTTACTTACTTTTTTTGTACATAAGGCAAGTGGTGTATTTTGAAGCGCAGGATGGACTAGGACACTAGATCACGGTCTCTTGCTTTCTGTGTCATTGTATTAGCTTAGGGACATTGGCTCAGCTCATGAGGCACTCACAGGTGAGGATTGGGAGAGATTCCACCCTTTGTTCAGGGTCTTCCCCATTCTGGGCTGGGCGGCTCCACCTGCTGACGCACATGGGGTCAGAGAACAAAGCTTCTCCATGTGGCTGTGACCCCTAGAGCCTGTGACGGTGTCTCCTCATATGCTGTGATGGCTGATGGTATGTTGACTGGGCTAAGGGGTGCCCAGATAGCTGGTCTACATTGTTTCTGGGTGTGTCTGTGAGGTGGGCTCTGGAGATCAGACTGAGTACAGAAGAGCGCCTTCCCTCTTGTGGGTGGGCATCCTCCTGCCCTCTTGGGTCTCAGGCCCTTGGTCTCAGACTGAATCACATCCCAGCCTTCCTGTCCTTGTAGTCGCCAGATGGGGGACTTCCCCACCTCCAGAATTGCATTCGCCAATTCCCATAATCAATCTCCTGTGATATCTCTCTCTCTATCCTATTATATCTGTTTCTCTGGAGAATCCCAGCTAATCTCCATGGCCGAAGGGAATTAATGTTGCAGATAGAATAAGGTTGCTAATCAGCTGACCCCGAGGTAGGGAGATTATCCTGGATAATCCAGGCAGGCCCAAGGTGGTCACAGTGGCTTTTGAAAGTTGATGAGAAGGCAGAAGGAGGTCAGAGAGGTGGAGTGCGATGGACTCCTCCCATCACTGCTGGCTCAGAAAGTGGAGGAGGCGCCGTGAGTCAAGGAATGTGGCAGCCCCTAGAACCTGGAAAAGCCAGCTGGCTGCAGGGGTCATGCCTATAAACCCAGCACTTTGGCAGTCAAGGCTGGCAGATTGCCTAAGATCAGGAGTTTGAGAACAACCCAGGCAACACAGCAAGACCCTGTCTCAGCTGGGTGTGGTGGTGTACCTCTGTAATCCCGGTTACTTGGGAGGCTGAGGCAGGAGGATCTTTGAGCTCAGGGGTTCAAGGTAGCAGTGAGCTGTGATTACAACACTCACTGTCCTCCAGTCAGTCCAACCTGGGTGATAGGCTGGCACCCTGTCTTAAAAAAAAAAGGAAAAAGAAAAGAAAAGCCAAGGAAATGGATTCTCCCCTAGAGCCTCCAGAAAGAACAGCCCCGCTGACCCCTTGGTTTTAGCACAGTGAGACCTATTTTGGACTTCCACTATCCAGACTAGCATGTAATAAATCTGGGTTATTTTAAATCACCACATTTGTAGCTACTTGTTACAGCAGCTACTGGTAACTAATACATCACTTCGTCCTAACCTCTACTTAAGTTTTCTTCAAATTTCAAGCCCCTCTTGAGGCTGGCCTCCCCAGGAAGCCTCCCCTGACTGCTGCCCCACAGGGACCCCTCTGGCCTCAGAATTAGGTGCTGTCCCCAGTGTGCTCCCTGCTCCCTCTCAGTGGGTGCCTGAAGGGCCAGGCCTGGCCTCTGTCTTCAGTAGGAGCTCACGGTTACTGCTGTTCAATCCATTTCAAAAATAAGAGGAAACGAACAAATGTTCAGGCTTCACGGAGCGTGTGCTGCTGTGTGCAGCCCCTCTGGGTGCTGGGCCTGGGCCAGAGGAGGCCAGCCAGGGGATGGAGTCTGGATTTAAGGCCTGATCCAGGGTCCCCAAGGGCCAGTAGCTACAGGTCCATTTAGTTAAGATAACAGATTGATGTCCTGATTTTGCTCCAGGTCAGCAAATTGTAGAATGATTAAAGATTTAATCTGGCATGCTACTTATGCAACGAAACATGCACATTAAACAAAAAATTAGAAACTTTTTTATTTTTTTTAAACAGTTGTGTGATCCTGCATGGAGTAGGCGGCTGACAGTATGCTGGGATGAGTTGCTATGAGACTCGATGAGAGGGTCTCGGCGTTCACGCATAGTTTGGGCTCTTACCCACCAAAGCTCAGTGGAGACGACAGAGCTGGGATGGAGAAGAAAGTCTGGAGCAGGCTTAGGGCAGCTTGCCTCAGCTAATCTTTCCTCAGCTACTGTCTCCGGATAAGCTTGGGCTGAAGCTTCCTTCTCTGCAGTCCAGTGTCTTGACCTACCTGTCCTGGTCAGGGAACCCCAGACCAAAACCCCCTAGCCAACAGGTGCACATGGAGGGTCCCGGTCAGCAGAGCTGGAGGCAGGCAGGGCTGCTCACTCCAGGCCTGCAGATTCCCTTGCCATACCCATGCAGGCACCCTGCCCCGAGTGCTGCTCTGTGGCTTTCCTCACCACCTGGGCTCAGGGAACAACTTGCCACCTGCACAGAGACAGAAGGATGCGTTCCCCAGGATGGCCCTAATTTGATGACCAACATACCAGCCCAGCTCCCTCATCTTAACCAGGGCAGCCTCTTCCTGGGTGACTTAGGGCTGAGCCTGAGATGGTGCCATGCTCACCAGCCTCCCTCCCCTTCCCCTACTCCAGCCCACATTCCCCTGAGAGTTCACAGACCCTTATTTCAGGGCTTGCTTCTGGGAACAGACTTGTAACATCTTGTCCCAGAGTGGTCCCTAAGGGGTGAGGCTGAGCCTTCTGGGAACTTGGAGCTGGCTCTCCAACCTCTGAACCAGGTGAAGGCCCAGTGGTGCACCAGTGGCCACTGGCTTACAGAGGGACAAGGCTTTGGGCTTCAGAACAGAAACCCCTCCTCTCTGCCTCTGGTTTTGGGGCCAGGAGGACCCAGTGTCTTTCAGACAGGGTTCAGGAGGTGTCCAGAGGTGGGCCTCTGGAACATGTAGTTTGGAAATGGTGATGGGCAGGGACAGTGCCTCCAGACCCCCTTCCACTCCTTGGCCCAATCTCTGAGTCCACAGAGTCCACCCCATTGTGTGCCTATGGGCAGAGCAAAACTCTGACCAGTCCTGCCTGCCGGACAGACTGGGCCCCACCAGAGTGTCATGGAGCCTGTCCACTTTGCCCTGGTGGTCTTTGAGCCCCAGTTCCCTCTTCTGTAGATGGGACACCAGTGTTGCCTCTCGAGCACATGGTGAAGATCAAGAACAGGCCCGTGAGATGCCCTGGAAGCCGCCCCACAGGGGACGTCCCTCCAGTGACACTGTGCCCCGCCGCCTCTGCAGGCTCAGCTTGCGGACTTCCCAGTTCAGGAAGCAAAGGGAGACGGAGCCCTCCTTGATAAGCAGACGCCTCCCCCTCCCTCCCGCTGTGGGGAGGCTGCCCCAGTCCTGCGGCCCCTCCCTCCTCTACCTGCAGAGTGAATACAGCTGAGTGTTGGGGAGAATCGTGGCCGTGGAGTCAAACCTCTGTGAGTGACCACCCCAGGGACTCTAACAGACTTGTCAACACAAGGAACTGATACCCCAGAAGTGCATTAATGTACATAGTTGCCATTCAATAAAAAAAAAAAAAAAGGAGCTGATACATACATGGGGACGTGTCTGGTCTAGGAAAATGAAGTTGACTTAAGGAAGTGCAGGGAGGTGGTCTGTACAGGGAGGTGGGCAGCTATGGGGGGGCCTACTGTATTTTATCACTTATTCACTGTAGCACTTGGAGTACCTAAAGTCACAGACACAGGGGACCAGCCCATTCCTGGGTCAGTGAAGTACCCTCAGCCCTCAGGGTCCCTGAGTGCCAAGCAATTGGGGCAGAGGATGACAAAAGTTCACACTGATGGAACAGCGTTCAAGCCCTCCACACGCCTCACCCCAGTGGTCCTCGGGGCAGCAGGAGGCAGGTGCTACCCCACCCTGTTTCCAGCAACACAACCTAAGGGCACAGAGAGGGGTAGTTCCTTCCCTAATGCCACAGGGCTGAGAAATGGCAGTGTGGGGGGTGCCACCCAGGCTCTCCTGACGCGTGAAAGCCGTGCATATCTCCCGGAGCTCCTCGAGCTCTGAGCAGATGAACACCAGAGCCCAGGGCGCTAATGTGCCCTCACTTCTCTGGGGCTGACACATGGCTAGATTTTCCTGTTCTATAAATATTTAACTAACTTTGTTGAGATGTTCCTAATATAAAATTTACCTACCGTCTTAACCATTTTTAAGTGTACAATTCAGAGGTATTAGGTGCATTTTTAATGTTACACAACCGTCACCATCATCCATCGCCACGATTCTTTTCATCTTGTAAAACCCAAACTCTGGCCCCTGAGACGTTCACTCCCCGTCCGTCCACTGCAGCCCCCGGCACCTGCCACTCTGCCATCCGCCTCTGAACGTGACTGCTCTCGGGACCCCACACGCGAGCATCCTGCAGTAATTGTCTTCCTGTGTTTGATCTGTTTCATCCAGTGCGATGTCTTCAAGGTTCCTGTGCGTTGTTAGAATTTCCTTCCCTTTTAAGGCTGGATAACGTCCTAGCGTGTGTGCACACACGTTTTGCTTATCCGTTAGTCTAGTAAAAGGACGTGGGTTGCTTTTGTGTTCTAGCTGTCACGAATGATACCGCTATGAACAGAGGTGTACGAATATCTCTTTGAGGCCCTGTTTTCAGTTCTTTGGGGTCTGCATCAAAAAGCAAAATTGCCGATTCCCGTGCTAATTTTATTCTAAATTTTTTGAGTCCCTGTCGTGCTGTTTTTCACGGTGGCTGTACTGTTGTATACTCCCACCCACCAGCAGTGCAGCTGTTTTCTGATTTCTCCACATTCTCCTCGACATTTTTCTTTTCTTTTTTTTTTAAAGTTTATTTTATTTTATTTTACTTGCAGTTTTGGCCAGGGCTGGGCTTGAACCCTCTACCCCCAGTATATGGGGCTGGTGCCCTATCCTTGAGCCACAGGCACCGCCCTGCTGGACATTTCTTATTTGCTGTTTTTTCTTTTGCTGGCAGCCAGGCTGAAGTGTTTCCCTGATGATAAGTGACGCTGGGCATCTTTCATGTGCCATTTGTGTGTCTTTTTTAGAGACATCTCCATTCAAGCCCTTTCTCATTTGTACGCTCACTTTCTAATTGAGTTTTAGGGGTTTCCTCTGTGTTCTGTTGAGTGACCTCTTGTCAGACATGTGATTTCGTGTATCGTGTTAGGCAAGGGTCCAGCTTCAGCCTTTTGCAAGAGAATAATCAGTTTCACCAACACCGTTTGCTGAAGGTTGCCCTTTCCCCACTGGATGGTCGTGGCACCATTGTCAAAAGGCGTTTTAGCACACACGTGAGGGTTTATTTCTGGCCTCTCTGTCCTGTGGGTCCTTACGTCTGTCCTTGTGCTAATACCGTACTATTCTGAACTCAGGGGTTAGGAAGGCCACTCTCCTGCACAGATGAAAACTCTGTGTAAAGCTTCTGACTCCCCCAGGACTTAACTACCCATAGCCTCCTGTTGATGGGAAGCCTTCCAATAATTCAAACAACACGCATTTTGTGTGTTTTATGATTTTATACCGTGTCCTTACAATATAGTAAACTGGAGAAAAGAAGTGTGATTAAGAAAATCATAGAGAAGAGAAAATGTATTTACTGTTCATCAGGGGAAGTGGCTGGTCATAAAGGTCTTCACCTCCTCATCTTCACACTGAGTGGCTGAGGGCGAGGTGGGGGGCTGGTCCTGCTGTGTCAGGTGGGAGAGGCTGGGGAGCTGGGGAGGTGGGAGAGGAGGACGCACTTGGTGTAACCTCCTGGGGAAACATCATGATTTCTGTCTGACTCATTTGCTTTTTTATTTCTTTAAGTTTCTATACGGTACCAATCCTCCGTGCATTGGTTTCTTTGGTTTCAGTGCCTGTATCGTAGAAGCAGTCCTGACTAATCGTCACCCTTCCTCCCCATGGCCCGGTGTCAGTCCCTTGGCTGCCCTGCTCTGTCTCCGTCTTGACTGTGTGGCGCTGGTTTGGAAGCTCCTCACCAGCACGTCACCTGCTGTTACCCTCCTCTGGCGAGGTGTCTGTCTGCTCTTGAATTTGTCTGACAGCCGTGTCGTGGAACCCTTCACCTCCCGCCTTCTTTTGGCCACATCCACAATGCCTTTCCTGACTGTGTTGATGGGTCTGCCTTCAGTCCTGGGAGGTCACGCACATCTGGACAGCCTCCTTCAGCAGGAACTCATTACTTTGGACTCAGTGGCTTTTCTTTTCTTTTCTTTTTTTTTCTGGAGCAACAGTGGCATGGTCAGTGGTGTGATCCTCGGGACTGGCACGATGTTCTCTCTGTCAAGATTCTCTTCCATGGGATTGACTGTCCTTTTTTTTTGAGACAGCGTCTCAAGCTGTCCCCTTGGGTAGAGTGCCCTGGCATTACAGCTCACAGCAACCTCCAACTCCTGGGCTC